>JALMQS010000171.1:45232-127732 GCA_024734495.1 Forficula auricularia
ATTATTATTTTATTCTTGGTCGCAGCATACTACGGTTTCACACCGTTCTGCCGTGGCCACACCCTGAGCCACTCAACCGGATCCTGAGTGGGACGATCGGAGGGCTATAAGGGGAAATGTTGAGGCCCTTTAAAAAAATGATCCAGTAGTTCGAATTTTAATGGGGATCCAAAAAACATCCTTCAGGATCACTTTTGAATACCTATCCCAAAAACTCGTACTTTTTTCAATTTTCCCCATTTTGACCATGAAGGAGCACGTTTTTGACAAAGACCACTCTAAATATTTTTAAACTAGATTAAATTTACTAAAATGTAAACAAAGTTTCATCTTAATTGGATAAACGGCAATCCGTGCCGCAATGAGGATGAAGTTTTGAAAAACTGCATTTTTTGCAAAAAACCTCAGTTTTTCCTTAATAAATTGAAAACCACTCATCCTAGAAACTTGATTCTATTTCATTGTCTAGAAAAATTTTGTTGACTTGAACGTTTATTTGGACCACTTTTTTGATAAAACTCTTATATTTATAGATATCCAGGGAGTCGCTAATGAAAGAACCTGATGTCTCTATTCAGCTAGGAATTGAGCCCTGCTTTGATTCCTAGGATGTCAATTTAACAATTTCATTCTTTATTATACAAATTTAATTTGTAAAATTTTCTTTCAATTCTATATATCAATATTGTAATAACATAATTTGCATGATTTCGCGAACAATAATTTTTCTAGAAGCGTTAAACATCAAATTGATGGCCCATATTAATGACGACAGATTAAATTAATATAAATACACAAAAATAATGAAAATTAATGTTGTAGTAAGGTGTCCTAATAAATTGAGCTGTGTGTCACCAGTACCAGTAATAGCCAAATTTGTAATGGTTAATTCCAATTATTTTGAAGGCAAATGAGCTGAGCACTCCTTCATCAGTGGAAGCAGGGCCGACGATAGCAGCCCCCCCCCCCCACCCCCAGGCAAAAGGGTGAAAATGCCGCCCCTTTATAACAAAAATTAAAAGAGATATCCTAAACCAATCCTACTCTTAGTAGTAAAATAAAATATGAGCACAAAAATTTGTTTTGATTTGCTAAAAATATAAATTTCTTGATTTATGATATTGGAACTATAATCCAGGCAAATTGTGCTTAAAGGAGCCCCTATTGAGAAAGTTTTGGGGTAGTGATGATTTTTTGCATATACATGTTTTTTGGGGCGCTGAATCCAAATCTGAGGTCACCCACCAAAATTTCGTGACGAAACATTGTAGAAAATGCAAAAAAAAGGTGAAAAATTCAGGGTTTTTTGCAGGTTTTTTGCTTATAACTCGGAAACTGTCAATTTTTCGTAAATAATTT
The DNA here is from genome assembly GCA_024734495.1 of Forficula auricularia. NCBI lineage: Eukaryota > Metazoa > Arthropoda > Insecta > Dermaptera > Forficulidae > Forficula > Forficula auricularia. Next base: position 46,592 of record JALMQS010000171.1, read on the forward strand.
TTATGTCAAAATGAAAGCTCATAAAATTTCCAACAAATTTTAATTTTCACTTTTTATCTCTGATGGACCGTTTTGTTTGCAAAATCCAAGTTTTCGATCCTGGATCATCCAAAAACTAACACTTTTTTCGATACTTTCCTATTTTGACCACAAAGGAGAACTTTTTTGACAAAGACCACTAAATACATTTTTAACCTAGATTAAATTTGGTACAATTAAAACAAAGTTTCATCTTAATTGAATAAATGTTAATCCGTGCCTCAATGAGGTTGAAGTTTTGAAAGACTGCAATTTTTTGCAAAAATTCGCTTATAACTCGAAAACAGTTCACATTTTCTAAATAACCTTTCTTTAATAAATTGAAGAGGACAAATTTTCGCGTTGATTACAAAAAGAAATCCAAAATTGGTCCAGTAGTTCGATTTTTAATGGGTATCCAAAAATCAGCCCACCGGGATCACGTTTGAATATCCCAAAAACTTGCACTTTTGTCGATTATTTCCCATTTTAACTATAAAGGAGCACGTTTTCGACAAAGGCCACTCTATATATTTTTAAACTAGATTAAATTTGATACAATTTGAACAAAGTTTCATCTTAATTGGATAATGGTAATCCGTGCCACAATGAGGTTAAAAGTTTTGAAAGACTGTAATTTTTTGCAAAAAATCGCAGTTTTACTTCATAAATGAAAAATCACTCATCCTAAAAACTTGATTTGTATCTCATTGTCTAGGAAATTTTATTGACTTGAACGTTTACTTGGACCAATTATTTGTTAAAACTCTTAGATTTAGTAGATATCGAGTATTTTCTATGACATGATATGATACGAATTCTCAGAAGTGTCCTGGAAAATGCTGGATATCTTTAAATCTAAGACTTTTATCAAAAAAGTAGTCCAAGTAAACGTTTAAGGCAATAGAATTTTCTAGAGAATGAGACAGGAATCAAGTTTCTAGGATGAGTGATTTTCATTTTATGAAGGAAAATTTGCGATTTTTTGCAAAAATTGCAGTTTTTCAAAACTTCAACCTCATTGGGGCACGGATTACCATTTATCCGATTAAGATGAAACTTTGTTTAAATTGGATCAAAATTTAATCTAGTTTAAGAATGTATAGAGTGGTCTTTGTCGAAAACATGCTCCTTCATTGTCAAAATGGCAAAGAATCGAAAAAAGTGCGAGTTTTTGTAGATCTCGGAGACAGAAGAAAAATCCAAATTTTAAACTATGCGCTTGAGTCCGAACAGTTGGTCGGAGAAAAAAGCTAAATAATAAAATTTGTAGGAAATTTTATGAACTTTCATTTTAAATAGGAAGGTTATTTATGAAAAGTTGATAGTTTTCGAGTTATAAGCGAAAAACCGCCAAAAAATGGAAATTTTCACTTTTTTCCATTTTCTACAATGTTGCGTCACGAAATTTTGGTTGGAGACCTCAGATTTGAATTCAGCGCCCCAAAAACATATATATCCAAAAAATCAGAACTACCCCAAAACTTTCCTGATAAAAACACAATTTGACTGGACTATTAATCCGTTTATATAATTAGAAAATGTCGATCATTTTAAAATTCCTTTAAAAAAAAATAAAGTAAAAAAATACTTAATATTTGATATTTTTATAATTAATTAATTTCTCAAATTTCAAATGTATTCCAACTAAATTCCGGATTAAAAACAAAAATCCGTTTATGTGATCTTCTGTAATTAATTAATTCTTCAAATTTCAAAATACCCTAACGAAATTCGTGATTAAAATAAAAAACCCGGATATTTGATCTTCCTCTGTAATTAATTAATTGCTCAAATTTCATAAATCTCCAACAAAATTCGTGATTAAAAACAAATCTGGTGTAATTTGATCTTCGTCTGTAATTAATAAATTCTTCAAGTTTCAAAATACCCTAAGGAAATTCGTGATTAAATACCCGGATATTTGATCTTCCTGTAATTATTTAATTACTCAAATTTAATAAATCTCCAACAAATTCGTGATTAAAAACAAAAGTGCTGTAATGTGATCTTCTACTGTAATTAATTAATTCTTCAAATTTCAAAATAGTACAACAAAAATCCAAAGTGTTCTGGAAGAAAAGACAAATTCGTCGGTAACAATAAGGACTGTAGTACCTAAATAACCTAGAACAATAACCCAGAAGGTGGTGTTGTTGGGGTACCTCATTGGTGTCCACGTGGATCCTCGACGACGTCTGGCGTTCCGTTCCAGCTCACTGTTGTTGTTGTTGTTGTTGTTGTTGTTTTGAGGTCGTTGTTTGGTCAGTCGCTGTTTCTCCAGGCGATAGAGCATTTGTTCTTGTTGTTGTTGTTGTTGTTGATCTGCCATTTCGGCCTCTGTAATTCTCACTTCTGGCGGATTGTTGTTGCTGTGGTGTTGTCGCGTTGTACTAGTGGCGGACGCGGCGTCAGCGTCAAACCAGCCGAGGGTCGAACCCAGGACCAAGACCAGGGCAATTGCGAACCCGGCCACCAGTACTACAGTGACCAGTTTGGACCGGGCAGAAATCACCATCGCCATGGCAGAAGGCTCTAGTTAACTTAACTGGTCCTCTTTAAAATGATTACAACAACAACAACGACAGCTACACGGTGTCCAACAAACACTCCCCGACGCGAATATAATTTACGAGTTATATAACACACACTATTTAACACTGACACGTACACACATTTAATAATTTAAAAAACTAAAATAATTAGATTAAAATTTAATTATTTTTTATTCTTTAAACACATATATATATGTATATTTATTTATTTAATTATTTATATTCTCTTTATTAAAAAATATCCAAATTAGCGCGCGAGAAATGAAATTAAAGCGCGATTTTTTTTCTCACAGCAAATATTTAAATATATATATATATTATATTTATTTGTAGAGTATATTTATTATTATTATTGAAATCAACGGGAAAATATATTTATTTATGTATTTTTATTTATTTATCTTTTTTTTTAATAGAATTTATAATAAAATTTAACAATCATTATTATTTTATTTATTTATTGGTAAATATATTTTTATTAGAATTTATTATTTTTTAGTTAAAATAGAATTTTATTATATTTCTTTTACGTATTTTTTTATTTATTTATTGGTTTTCTTAATAGGGGAGGGGTGTCGAAAAAGGGCGGGAAAAACGCTCACGTGGGCCGCTAGTATTAAGTATTTTATATTTTTATTTTATTTTTTCGTTTTTGTTTTTCCCTCTGATTGGATGAAATATTGTGTGTAGTGTGTGTGGGTGCGCGTGGCGTGTGTTAATCAAGCAGCAGATACAGGGTCTCTTCCAGTTTCAGTTCCAGTCTCATCACAGTCAGTATAACAGTTCAATTGTTTGAAACAAAGCACTCGATTTGTATTTCCCCTTCTACCTTGTTTTGCTGCTTATATTATTGTTTGTATTGTTTGTTCACATTCACATTTTGCACGCGTTAACAACAACAAAGGCGAGAACAACAACGCGGATGGGCTCCGAGGCCCGTTACTCTTCCGAAAAATCCGCGCGTTGTCGACACCGAAGCGCTCCACGATCGGGGGAGGGCTTGTAGAAGACCGAGAACGTCACTTGGATTGTTGTCTTCCGTCGCGGGGGATTCAGGCGCGCGCGGACACCACGGAAGCCGAGGGAATAATGAATTCCAGCAAGGGCGCAAAACCAACATGCGTGCCGCGAAAGGGGTACGGAGGGGTACAGGGGTGCCTGGGGGTAAGAGGGGAGGCCTGGCTGCGCATGCGCAGTTCACACGTCACTTCCCCCTCGCCCCCAGCCCCTCAGTTGGAATTTTTCTTGTTGTCCTCGACCATGGAAAAACTACTTGCTTATTTATTTCGATTCTGCCAATTTCCCTTTCGATGTTTCGGTGCCCCCACCCCTCCTTCCCCTCTCGCCCTTTAATATCGCAGAAATAAAAAACTCAAAGTCTAGGAAAATCAATTAGAATTGATATAATTGGAAAAAAGAGTGGAAAACAAAAGAAATAAAGTAAAAAAGGGTAAAATTCAGCGGAGCGAGCAGGAAGAAAGAGTTCGCGGTGGTATATGGTAGAAGGGCAGGAAGGGCAGGCAGGAATTCGTTCCTTCTTTCGGCCTGCCCTACCGCAATAGCGAACAGCCAACCAACCAACCAACCAACCAAGCAGCTTCTAACTCGAACATCATACGTCATCCAAGAGAATTTGCGCAAAAGGAAATGAGAAAGAAAAACAATTAGAAGGGAGATTGCATGTGGGGGAGAGGGGGGGATTCTTGCTCCCCTCCGAGTAACATTTTTATAGGTAACAAACTCAATTTTTCAAAGAAGAATCCAATATTAAGTAGGTATTTCATTCAGAGATTAATTTTTAATTTATTATCATTGACAAGATTCATGATTTTTATTAATAATTAAATTGAAAGTTTTTATTATGAGGGTAGCAGAATTTTTTATAAATTGAAGGAGACAATAAAAGAGATGTGTCTTTTATTATGTACTATAATCTCCCGCCTCTCGCAGCCTACTGGTCGAAGTGACTGACTGGCAGCCTGAGGTCTCCGGTTCGATTCCTGGCTGAGTGTCCCAGACATTCTTTCTGCTGTGCAAGTACTTAGGGTCTGGCAATAGAGCCCAAGTGGAAGATGAATTAACTAGATCTATCACGCGGAGAATTTACCACTGCTCGAAGCCCCTAAAAACCTCAGTAAATTGGATATTGAATTGTATCTAAGCTTCCACGAGATTCGCTCGTGATCCCGTAGCTTCTTCTCCTTCCCACTCTGTTCTTTCTTCCACGAATTGAGGGTGCCTGCCACTACAGGCCTATAGGGGATGGACCTTCTGGCGTATCTCCTTCTCACATCACATATCACTGAAAAAAAAAAAAAAAAACATCACAGGTATAAATAAAATGTATAATTCCAATTCAGAATAGACACAACTCTTCTGCTGTCATCCTTCAAGACTATTAATAATATCTGTCTGTATCAGTTAGTTAAGCCCTATAGCATAACATAATTGTGTTTTTCTTAAAAAAAAGTGTAAAAAAGAACAGGATCTCATTGTCATGCTGAATTTTGACCGGCATGCTGGAGCAAAATGATCTATAAAATATATATGTTTATAATACTTTTTTTTTGCTTTTTGAACGAAACATCTCAAAAACGGTTAAAATGTGCAACTACTGATTAAAAATTGAGCTCAAAGTAAATTTGGAAAAAAAATTTGCAAGCAAATTGTTTATCTAATAAATAAAACAAAAAAATCTCAAAGCGGCTGAAACTATTTTGATTAAAAAATTGAGTGAAACCATGGCATTTCGGTCTACAAAAAAGCGTTAATAAGTTAATGAACATCGAAAAAATTATATTTTTCGAGATAATAATTGATTTGTCAAAATGTCTGTTAGTTAAGTCTGTCTGTCTGGTTGTCTGTTAGTCTGTGCGTTACAAAATTTTGTGGACAAGATAGCTCAAAAACTAGTGTGAATATCGAAACCAAATTTCACACGTAGTTTTGGTCCATTAAGATTAAGAGTTGATTAGATTTTGGTGGATATCGACCCAAAATTAAGGGGGTGGAGGGGGGTTAAAAATTAAAAATCTAGGCCGTTTGAGCAAACTCAACCAAATTTTTGTATACATAATCAGTGGTGCCCCAGAAATCTAAAAATACAAAAACTAACCCCCCCCCCTCCCCTACATGATTATAAATAATTATATTAAATATTAAATATAAGTGAGAGGCCAGGTTCTATGGTAAAGTCAAGAGTGGATGGCCACATCAGAACACGTCAGCTTATTTTATAACCAAATGACTGACTGGACTATATTGAGTTTGCAAATATTTTAGGACCTAATTTTTAATAATTTATTAAGTTTTTGTCTTTATATTCATACATTTATGCTCATTTCAGCTCGTAAGAACTGAAGATGGTCTTATCTAATTCAAGCCGAAACATTTTCTATAAAATTGGGAGTTTTTTATTTGTCAGAGGCTGCCCCTCAATTCGAGTCCAGTCTTATTTTTTCTAATTTATAAATTGTGGCCAGCCACCTCTCCTTCATCATCTACCATTACAAACATAACATACGGGTAATTTTAAATTGAGTAAAGAAGAAAAGAAACCTACCAAGTATTTTATCATCAAATTTAATCCTTTGTTAAACTCCCCGAGTTCCCAGGAAAGTTTTGCAACATTTTTTAATACCTACATCAATTATTCTTTTTGGACAGAAAGCCCTTATATTACTCTACTACTACTACTAATAGCTGTCGAATATTAAATGCTGAAATCCACATCTTTTGTTCGGGCCAGAAAATAACCTCCCCCCCCCATTATTTATTTATATACCTACTAATGGCCGAGATAATTTCTGCATGCTGGTCTCGACGAACAGAATTACTAACTATGTACTAAGCGAGAAAGCCCCAGCTGGAGACGACGGACTTAAAGGAAAACTAAAATTAACCCGACGCTTCTACTGGTTGACCGGAAACCAAGTTTAATTCTATCCCCTTGAAGGAGTTCACTATCACAGATATAGCCAGTATCGTAAATAGTCCAGGCAAATAACGATTTTAACAGGAAATAATTCCAGGTAAAGATTTTATTGCTGGATTAGCTTATTAGGTACTCAATATTTCTACCCTGAAGTTTTCCCCCAAATCTGTCTTGTGAAAATGTTTCATGGGCCTCAAAATGAAAAATTCCGGAGTTTTTTTCAATTTTTCTTGAATAACTCTAAAACGCCTTATCAAATCAAAAAATATTCATTATATAAATTAAAGCTCTTTAAATTATGCAAGTAAAATGATAACAATGTCATATATTTAGCTTCAGTAGAACCGGTACTCAGCACCTGTAAAAAAAACAGACCCCAGGATCACTTTTGAATATCCCTAAAACTCGTATCAATACTTTTTTCGATTTTTTTCCCATTTTGACCAGGAAGGGGGATGTTTTAGACAAAGACATTTTTAAACTAGATTGAATTTTCTACAAAATAAAGTTTCATTCTAATTGGATAATTGTAACATAAGGTTGAAGTTTTGAAAAAATGCAAAAAAATCCCAGTTTTTCCTTCATAAAATGAAAACCACTCATCCTAGAAACTTTATTTTTACCTCCTTGTCTAGGAAATTTCGTTCACTTGAACGTTTACTTGGACCACTTTTTTGTTAAAATTCTTAGATTTATAGATATCCAGCATTTTTCATGACAGGAAATGATCCATTGTTTCAAAAATTCGCAGTTTTTCCTTCATAAAATGAAAACCACTCATGCTAGAAACTTGATTTCTATCTCATTCTCCAGTAAATTTTGTTGACTTGAACGTTTACTCGGATGACTTTTTTGATAAATCTCTTAGATTTATAGATATTGTACATTTTCCTGGACAATATATTATCAGAATTCTCAAAGGTCATGGAAAATGCTAGATATCTATAAATCTGAAGAGTTTTCATCAAAAATTGCTCCAAGTAAACGTTCAAAGTCAACAAAATTTACTAGAAGAAATGAAATAGGAATCAAGTTGTGAAGATGAGTGGTTTTCATTTATAGAAGAAAAACTACGATTTTTTGCAAAAAATTGCATATATTTCAAAACTTCAACCTCTTATTCCGTTATCCAATTAGAATGAAACTTTATTTTAATTGTAGCAAATCTAATCTAATTTAAAAATTTATAGAGTCGGCTTTGTCTAAAACGTGCTCCTTCATGGTCAAAATAGGAAAAAATCGAAAAATGTACGAGTTTTATGAGATATTAAAAGTGATCCCGGGGACTGTCTTTTGACAGAGCGCTAATGCCGGTTCTACTTAATCTAAATAAATGAAATTGTTATCATTTTACGCGTAATTTAAAGAGCTTTAATTTATCTAATGAATATCTTTTTGATTTGATAAGCCGTTTTAGAGTTATTCAAGAAAAACTGAAAAAACTCCGAAATTTTCTCATTTTGAGGCACGTAGAAAAATTTCCACAACACAGATTTGGGGCAAAACTTAGGGTACTAATATTGGAGTAGCAATAAAGGTATTCCAGAAATAAAATCTTTACCGGGAATTATTTCGTGTTTATGCCATTTTTCACGTAATTTGCCTGGTCTAAAAATACACAAGTATTTAAAATACATAATTTCAATACTTTTATATTTTATATTAAAAATAATCATTTCAATTTAATTTGTATTTTATATATATCTAAAATACATATTTTCAAGTAAATAAATACAAATCTTTTATAAAAAAAAACAAATCATCAAACTTTTATTAGAAATTCAAACGTTTCGGTAGAAATTCTGCCTTTATTCAATGGACATTTTGGCGTAGTTAGGGGTTTCCTAGGTGGGGCAACAGGCCAGCTGATTAGCCACCAGAAAATGTAATCCGATTAAACTAACTTTTAGTAACAGAATAATTTAATTAGAAATACATTGCGTTTCAAAAAAAGTGCAACTCTTGAAAACATTTTTGAACATTTTTAAATGAGTTAGGGATTCAAACTATGGATTGGCCAGCTTGTAGTCCGGACTTAAATCCCATTGAGCATGTGCGGGACACTATGGGGTGGTGAGTCCTGCTCCAGAGACCATCCAGCAGCTCCTCCAAGAAGAGTGGGGCAAAATCTGGACCATAGCAATTTAAACTTTAAATTTTGCGGGTAAAACTACTATTTAACTGGACTATTTGTTTTAATAAAAAACTCACTAAATATTTTGCTTTGTAGATTGCCCCCCCCCCCTCTCCACCATGATAATCTTTTGGCTACGCCACTGATACAATCTATTAAAAATATAAATTTTAATTTTAAATTTAGGGAACGAAGAAAAGATTATTTTTATTATAGACAAAAGGATCAGCCGAACAGACCCAGGATCTTTGCACGTGGCACTGCAATGCTTTTGTCATAAGAGTATTAGTTTCTATATCCACTAAGCTAATAAATTTTAATATTTCTTGCGAATATTTCAAGTGTACCACTTTTTTTAAGCGTAGTGTACATAGTGATGTCTCGTAATAATGGAGTTTCGAGAGAGAATGAGTTTTGTGTGTGTGTGGGGGGGGGGGGGGGAATATCCCCTTTGCCTTCTCTTAACCGACTTCAAAAAAGGGAGGAGGTTCTCTATTCGACTGAATTTTTTTTTTTTTTTGTGCACTATGTTACCTCATATCTCCGCCAATTGTGAACCGATTTTGAAAAAAAAAATTTGCATTGGGTTCAGCCTACCTTCCGATTGGTCCCATTTTTTTCATTTTTCATGGTATTAGACCTTTTTTATTAGGTTTGTTTAGACCTAACCTCTTTGTTTATGAACCGATTTCGATGGTTCTTTTTTTATCCGATAGGGGGTGTCTTAGGGATGGTGTCATATTAATTTGGTCAAGTTCTGATGATATGATCACTATTAATAACATCACTAAAAAGAGAAAAATAAAAATAATTTTAAGAAAAAATAAAAACCGACTTCAAAAAATTAAATGCAACAAATAAAATACACTAAAAGGTATAAAATAATTATTATCTTATTTAGTTACAACTAAACGACGAAATATTAACATGAAATTACTTTTTGAAGTCGGTGCCAAACATATACCTTTTATAAATCGCACTCGACGGATCTTACTTAGTACGTTTGGCGGGTACGCTCGCTTATAGGTATAATTTGTTTGGTACCGACTTCAAAAAGTAATTTCATGTTAATATTTTGTCGATTAGTTGTAACTAAATAAGATAATAATTATTTTAAACCTTTTAGTGGATTTTAGTTGTTGCATTTAATTTTTTGAAGTCGGTTTTTATTTTTTTCTTAAAAATTATTTTTATGAATGAAAAACTGCGATTTTTTGCAAAAAATTGCATTTTTAAAAAATTTCAAACTTGTTGTGGCAAAGGTTGCCATTATCCAATTAAGATGAAATTTTTTTTGAATTGTATCAAATTTAATCTAGTTTAAAAATGTATGGATTGATCTTTGTCGAAAACGTTCTCTTTCATGGTCAAAATGGGAAAATATCGAAAAAAGTGCGAGTTTTTGGGATTTGTGGAAACAGAAAAAATACTCCAATTTTCAACTAGCGCTTGAGCCCAAAAACCTAGATGATAAAATTTGTAGGAAATTTTATATACTTTCATTTTGAATAGGAAGATTTTTTATGCAAAGTTGATAGTTTTCGAGTTATAAGCAAAAAACCGCCAAAAAATGGAAAGTTTCACTTTTTTTTTGTATTTTCTACAATATTGCATCTCGAAATTTTGGTGGGAGACCTCAGATTTTGATTCAGCGCCTCAAAAAACATATATATGCAAAAACATTACCCCAAAACTTTCCCCATAGGAGCCCATTTGAGCACAATTTGACTGGACTATTTAGATTAATTTTTTTTTTATTAATGAATCATTTCTATGTGATTTTGGATACCAAGCAATTGAATTTTTAAAGTAAGTATTCTGGAGAGAGAGAGAGAGAGAGAGCGTACCTAGGCTTGAAAATTATTTCAATATTTCTTCCAATTTATCATGATTGATAAATTAAATTATGTATTCGTGTTTTTTCATTGAAAATCATTAAATGTTTGTTTGTAAATTTTTTATTCAAAATTGAGTTAAGGGAAAGTAGTATGGTGTGCACACACCTGTTTATTATTTATTTGAATCATTTCATTTGGGTAAGATTAATTTTGAACATGTCCTAGTTCTTTTTTAATACAAAAAACAATTATTTTATGGGGTGGGGTGGGATAATTCGCACCCCTCTTGCAAAGGGGCTGATTAAGATCAAGTCGATTGTTACCAAAAACCCCTAATTATTGTCTAATTTGTGTATTTTTACGGGTCTTTTGTCTTTGGCAAGGCCACTCCTGTCTCCCCACCACGCTGGCTGGCTTCCCCCTCCCGACCCACTCAGCTCCCTCCCCTTCAGGCAGGCAGCTGGATAAGGAGGAGAACATTCCAAGTGCGAGCCTCGCTCGGGAAACATCCACGCGCATATTATCCATCCACTATTAATAGAAATTGCCACGGCAATGTCCCCACACCCTTAATCAATTCCAAATCAACCCCTAATCATTTTTAAACCCGAAAATTCTTCCCTATCAATAAATATCATTATTGCCATTTTGGCCAACTTGCTCCAAATTTTATACTATGCTATTTAACGACATTTCGAGTCAAAATAAATTATTTCTTCATGAAAAATCATTGTTTTGGGGAAGTTGCTCCAAATTTGCTCAAATTTTATAATATGCTATTTAACGACATTTCGAGTCAAAATAAATTATTTCTTCATGAAAAATCATTGTTTTGGGGAAGTTGCTCCAAATTTGCTCAAATTTTATAATATGCTATTTAACGACATTTCGAGTCAAAATAAATTATTTCTTCATGAAAAATCATTGTTTTGGGGAAGTTGCTCCAAATTTGCTCAAATTTTATAATATGCTATTTAACGACATTTCGAGTCAAAATAAATTATTTCTTCATGAAAAATCATTGTTTTGGGGAAGTTGCTCCAAATTTGCTCAAATTTTATAATATGCTATTTAACGACATTTCGAGTCAAAATAAATTATTTCTTCATGAAAAATCATTGTTTTGGGGAAGTTGCTCCAAATTTGCTCAAATTTTATAATATGCTATTTAACGACATTTCGAGTCAAAATAAATTATTTCTTCATGAAAATCATTGTTTTGGGGAAGTTGCTCCAAATTTGCTCAAATTTTATACTATGCTATTTAACGACATTTCGAGTCAAAATAAATTATTTCTTCAATGAAAAATCATTGTTTTGGGGAAGTTGCTCCAAATTTGCTCAAATTTTATAATATGCTATTTAACGACATTTCGAGTCAAAATAAATTATTTCTTCATGAAAAATCATTGTTTTGGGGAAGTTGCTCCAAATTTGCTCAAATTTTATAATATGCTATTTAACGACATTTCGAGTCAAAATAAATTATTTCTTCATGAAAAATCATTGTTTTGGGGAAGTTGCTCCAAATTTGCTCAAATTTTATAATATGCTATTTAACGACATTTCGAGTCAAAATAAATTATTTCTTCATGAAAAATCATTGTTTTGGGGAAGTTGCTCCAAATTTGCTCAAATTTTATAATATGCTATTTAACGACATTTCGAGTCAAAATAAATTATTTCTTCATGAAAAATCATTGTTTTGGGAAATGTTGCTCCAAATTTGCTCAAATTTTATAATATGCTATTTAACGACATTTAGAGTCGAAAATAAATTATTTTTTTTTATATATTTTTTATGATAAAAGATTAAATCCGATTTGACATTCCTTAACAATATTTTATTTAGTTTCGTTTTTTTTTAAACTTTTATATTTTCCATTCTTCATAAGAAAATACTTCCTATTTTATGTTTAAATGTGCGTGTGTGTGTGCGTGTGTACCTACACAGGCTGACCAGGCATTATTTGTTCCTTCTCTTCCTGCAAACCTAAACCTAAAACCTCTCGGCTACCAAAGGTAAGAATTTATCAACTTATATCATTTTTCACTAATTAATAACATTTTTATAAAAATTCAACAATATTTTTGATAAATAGTGAACATCCTAATAAAATGTCAGATTTTTTAAAGAAAAAAAACCGCTTTGCTCTAATATTTTGATCAGATAATAAATTAAAGTTTTAGATTTCCAAACTCAGATATTTATTGTTTTTAAGTTAGTGTGGCCACAAACCAACAGAACTCTACATGAATTTGATTAAATATTAAATATAAAGCGGCCCTTACACGAAGATTCTGACTGACAGTCAGATTGAAGTTTTTTGGCTCATTCTACAGTGACAAACGTTTTAAAATCAAGTCCTTAGCACTTAACTGGTCGCCGGTATTAATAAATTAATACATCCATGATATCTTCATCATAATTAATGTTCTTCCATGGTTGCTTAGTAAAATGATAATATAAACACTAATAAGGTCCTCTTCACACTTTAATCTATTCAAGTAATTCAAGTAAATAATTAATTTTAAATTATTATTGATTTTTTGATGAAATTTGATTCCATTTTCAAATAATAAAATGAAAATATAACTAGGTAATAATGATCATATTACATAATTATCAAATTCATTAAATATTTGAATTCTTAAAATTGTACCATACTATATATGTTCTCGGCTGATGAAAAGAATGACGGTACCATTACATTACACTTTTCATTCAGAGTGTCAATCTCCCCTCCTTTTTACATGATTGAATCTCTGATTTTAGTTCAGTTAACGAATGGGGTGTAGAAAACATTTTATAGGAGAGAATTTTTTTCTTATGGAATGTGTTTGGGCTAGGTAGGAGGTAAAAATACTAAAAGTCCACAGTTCAAACAAAATTTCCTAGAGAATCAGACAGAAATCAAGTTTCTAGGATGAATAATTTTCATTTTATGAAGGTTAAATTGAGATTTTTGAAAAAAGATCATTTCCTGTCCAGAAAATTCTGGATATCTATAAATCTAAGGGTTTTATCAAAAAAGTCGTCCAAGTAAACGTTCAACTCTATAAAATTTCTTAGAGAATGAGATAAGAATCAAGTTTCTAGAATGAGTGGTTTTTATTTTATGAAGGAAAAACTGCGATTTTTTGAAAAAAATGGCAGTTTTTCAAAACTTCAACCTCATTGGGGCAAGGGTTACCATCATCCAATTAAGATGAAACTTGTTTTTAATTGTATCAAATTTAACCTAGTTTAAAAATGTATGGAGCTATCTTTGTCGAAAACGTGCTCCATCATGGTCGAAATGTGAAAAATCGAAAAAAGTTCGAGTTTTTGGGTTAAAGTCCGAAAATTTCCAGGTATATCGGCCACCAAAAGTTGTCCCCCACACTTTTGAGGTCGCAAACTTAGATTTGTCATATCCACACCATACCAAACGATCCTAGAAAAAAATATTTTCCCACAATTAATATAAGCTGAAAACCCCCCATTTACTGGACTATTGCGGGGTTTTCTAACAAAAAGTATAAATCGGCCAAAATTTTTTAAATTGCTATAACTCCAAACGATTTGAAGATAAAATCGTAAATGTATATAGCATTTTAAAGGAAATTGAATGCTCTACAATTTCTTCTCTGAGGACTTTTACTGTAAAACAAAAGGCTGAGGTGATAGAGGCAAAAGTTTGACGATACATATAGGAAATTTTATTTTTTCATACATAAACGATATTTGCTGGCGAATATCTCAAAAACCATAATTAATTGAGAAAAATTAAATAGAAATAATCTTGTACTAATTATTATAAGCTTTTATTTTGATAAGAGTAACTTTATCCCTATGACCCACTGTTTTTGAGATATAAGCAAAAAACTAAAAAAACGAGATATTTCCACCCCATTTCCACCCCTAATCACGGTAGGTAGGACTGGGGACTTTTAGTATTTTTACCTCCTAATTAGCCCAAACTCATTCCATAAGAAAAAAATTCTCTCCTATAAAATGTTTTCAATACCCCCCTTTTGAGCGTTCGTTTACTGGACTATTTCTGGATTTCTGGAAATCCGTCAATCTCGTTCATCAGTCCATCAGTCCTACCCCTGACACGCTCAATCGGAATGTCAATCCTATACAAGACTGACAGTTAGAATGATCGTGTAGGGCCCACTTAAGAGAGGGGCCAGGGTGTATGGTAAAGTCTAAGTGGATGGCCACATCAATTTATTTTCTTGGAAATTTTATGTATTTTTACAAAAATTTCTAGCTGGACTGTGAATGCAGATGAGCTTTTGAGCCGTGTTTGTATGAATATAGCATGAATGAATGATCCCATCCCCTCTTTTTAAATTCTATTTTGGCTCTCGAATAATGAATGGCCAATAATTGTATCCAGGGGTTGACTGGTTGGTTGTTTTCTGCGGCCACCAGGACATTCCTGTGTTCATTCAGCTCAATCATCGTATCGATCGATCGTGGATTCCGATTCAATCTACGAGGGGCTCGGTCTAAATTTAAATCCTTACCTACACACATTGCTATTCACGGGGTCTTTTTAAATTGGTATAAGTATGGCTGCCCCTCCTCTTCCTCTTTAAATATACCTACCATATAACGCGGGGGTGTTAAAAATGCCTGGCTTGGTTCGTGTAACATTGTTTTCCAATGCATGTTATGAAATAATGTCGATGCATATCAACATCGAACATGATATTAAATTTAGAAGATTACCTCACCCCTTCCCCGCGCCCCCAGGGACCTGGGCTCAAAATTAGACGCCCACGCGGATGAATATCAAACAGGGATTCTTTTCTTTTTTTTTTTATTTCACTCAGACGACAATAACGCTCGAGAATAATATTCTAACATATTGAACTCTTCGAAATATTTCTTCTATTGTTAATTTGAAGTCGGAATTCGAAAAGCGACGTTTAAGCGTTTTTTTTTTTATAAATGAAATTCACGGTTGTGGAAAATGAATCGATAAAGACTATCTGGTATCCACAGCATCCTCATTCATACTTAAAGATGAATTTAAATAACAACTGGTGATTTATCTTATTATATTAAACAAGCAATTCTTGTATATATATATAGAATTGGTTTCTCGAAAACGGCTTTAACAATTTCGATAAAATTCACGGGTTAGGGAGTTTTTGTGTTGACAATAATTCGATCTGTCACTGTCTCATCTTCGGCTAAGTTGTTTTTGATGGGTTTTTTGTTAATCCAAATAATTATTCACAAGTGGTTGTTTGAATAAAAAATTTATAATTACATATTATTTTTCAATTTTCTTTTAATAAAATTAATTAGTTTTTTATTTTAAATTCCACTAATAGATCATTACAAATATTATTATATATTATAATTTGCCAATTTAATTAATTTAATTAAAGGTATTTTCTATAAATAATTTTTTAGAATATCAATTTCATTCTCTTAAAAATCCGGGTTTTTGTGTTGACAATAATTCGATCTGTCACGGTCTCATCTTCGGCTAAGTTGTTTTTGATGGGCTTTTTTGTTAAGTCAAATAATTATTCACAGATGGTTGTCTCGATAAAAATGTATAATTACATTTTTTTATTCAATTTCCTTTTAATAATTAATTAGTTTTTTAATTTTATATCCCACTAATAATTCATTACAAATATTATTATATATTAGAATTTGCCAATTTGATTAATTGGAGGAATTTTTTATTGAATATTAAATTATTAAATCATAATATTAATATATCACTTTGAACTAAAGCAAAAAATTACCCAGCAACGCTCGGTAGTCCAGGTACTTTAGTATTAAGCAAAAAAAGCAAAAACAGTACTTTTTCTACGATTATCATTACATACTTTAGCCCTTATGATACTGTTAAAAAGTTAATTTTTTTTGCAACGAAATTTTCTCTGGAGAGAGACGGACTGGTAGAAATTTTAATTCAATGTAATGGAAGGCAGCCCAGTGTTTCATTCATTGACCCTTTGAAACCCTGAAGAAGGAAGGAAAAATCCTCCGAAACGTCGCGTCGGTTTGAAAGGAAAGAAGGAAGGATTCCAATAAATTACACCTTATTTGATATGTGTTAATTTTTTCTTTCCCTCACTCACTACCCCTGGGCTGCCTTCCATTACATTCAATTAAAAAGTTAAATTTGAAGGGACTTAGGGGGTATATGAACAAACAAATATTGTTATAGAATTCAGTGAATCCAAATAAGCAGCCAATATAAGCTCTCTCTCTCTCTTTGGCGAATCGCCTGCCTATTCGCCCTCAGGTATAAAAAAAGTAGAATCGTGCCCGCCCTTTTTCTAATTCCCCGAATAACAAGGGAATCTAATTCCAATCATTAAGGGACGTATCAAATCGAAAACGGGAAATTAGCAAAAGATAAGAGAAAGAGATAGGGTGGGGGCTATTGATTAGGGGTGGAGGGGTGGAGGGGGAGGGAGGGAAGGATATCATTAGTAATTAATTCATTTTCGATTTCCAACCCCTCGCTAGCTAGGCTAATTCCCGTTTTCCGAAGAAAAAAACCTCCCTTAAGTTGAATTTAATGTCATTTGCATTCAGGGATTTAGAAGAGAGAGGCGGGGAGGGGAGGGGAAGGACAGACAGACACCTGGGAGTCCCCTGGGGGACGCAAACACCACTACTACTACTACTAACACTAACACTACTATCCTCATGGGATTGATTAGATTATAGAGAAGGTTATTCGATCGTACGAAATTGAATATTTCTAATTTATATCTATCTACTCTTATTAAACGAGCAAAAATTGTTTATATATATATATTTGTTTGTATATATATATATATTTATATCTTTGTTCTATTTTGAAAACGGCTCTATCGATTTTGATGAAACCAACTCTATTAACAAGTTTTGAGGATGAGAAAACGATCTGGCTAGGTCTGGACAAATTTCATCTAATTGATCTTTTCTTAATTAAAGTAATTATTTATAGATGAAAATCTCAATAAAAAAGTTTGTTTACATTTTTTCAATTATTTTATTTATTAATTGGTTTTTTCAATTTTAAAACCCACTAATAGGTTATAGCAAATATTAATATATATTTATATATTAAAATTAAACAATTTAATTGATTATAAATTCGAGTATTAAATCCCACAAAGAGTTAATAAGAAATATGATTATATATTAGAATTTGCCAATTTAATTGATTATTATAAAACTCGATAAATTGTTATTTAATTAAAAAAAAATATATACGGAATTTTTTTATATACCTATAAGTTAATACATAATCTGTGGGGCACTAGAAAATTAGAAATGCAAAAACTGGGGGTGGGTGGTGCGGGGTTGGGGTGGAGTGGCGGGTTCGGGGTCCAGGGAACATAGCGGGGGTGCGGTATGAGGGGCGGTTCGGAGGTGGTTTTCCAGGGGGCGTGGCGAGGGTTCGGTATGGGGCGGGGGTCCAGAGGCGTAGCGGAGCTGGTATGGGGGTGGGGTCCAGGGGTGGGGTGCCAGGGTGGTGTGCAGTGACGGGGTGGTTTTTATCAGAATTTTAAATTAAAAATAATATTAATATATATATATATAACTTTTAACTGAAGTAAAAAGTTGCCGAGCATCGCTCGGTGGCTCCAGGTACTATAATTACTAAGCTCGCAGGGCAGTTTATTAGAAAAGTTTATTTATTTTTGTATCAGGAATAGTAGGGAACAGGACAAAATAATCAAAAACAGAGCTTTTACCAAATGGGCCAGACGTTTCGTCGATTTATTTCTGACTTCCTCAGTGGCCCATTTTATCACTCTTTATCAAAAAATAATATAGTCCAGTCAATGAGTGGCTTATGGAAAACATTGAATAGGGTAGAATTTTTTTCTTATGGAATGTGTTTGGGCTAGTTAGGAGGTAAAAATACTCCAAGTCCCCAGGCCTAGCTACTGGGCTTTGGGGTGGGAGGGAGGGGGGTGGAAATGTTCCATTTTTTGCTTTTTTCCTTATATCTCAAAAACAGTGGGTCGGAGGGAAAAAGTTACTCTTAGCAAAATAAAAGCATATAAAATTTCCTACAAGATTGATTTTAATTAATTTTTTCTCTATCCCTTATGATTTTTGAGATATTCGCAGGAATGTATGAAAAAAATAAAATTTCCTTTATTTTTCGTCACACTTTTGTCTCTAGCGTATCAGCCTTTCGTTTTACAGTAAAAGTCCTCAGAAAAGAAGTTGTAGAGCATTCAATTTCCTTAAAATGCTATATACATTTACGATTTTATCTTCTAATAGTCTGGAGTTATAGCAATTTAAAAACTTCAGGTCGATTTATTTGTACTTTTTCTTAGAAAACCCCGCAATAGCCCAGTAAATAGAGGGGTTTCAGCTTACATTAATTGTGGGAAAAAATTTTGTTTTCTAGGATCGTTTGGTATGGTGTCGGTATGCCAAATCTAAGTTCGCGACCTCGAAAGTGTGGGGGACAACTTTTGGTCACCGAAAAATCCAAAACGCAAAAACTCGCACTTTTTTCGATTTCTTCCTATTTTGACCATGATGGAGCACGTTTTCGACAAAGACCATCCTATACATTTTTAAACTAGATTAAATTTGCTACAATTTAAACAAAGTTTCATCTTAATTGGCTAATGGTAACCCGTGTCGCATTTAGGTTGAAGTGTTTGAAAAACTGCAATTTTTTGCAAAAATCTCAGTTTTTCCTTCATAAAATTTAAAGCACTCATCTTAGAAACTTGATTTCTATCACATTCTCTTGGAAATATTATTGACTTGAACGTTTACTTGGACCACTTTTTTGATAAAACTCTTAGATTTATAGATATCTAGAATTTTCCGGACAGGATCCAGTCCGAATGCTCAAAAGTGTCAAGCAAAATGCTGGTTTTCTATACGCCCTTTTTGAGCGTTCGTTGACTGGAATAATATTACTATGCAACGAAACAAACAAAATTTACCTGGACAAATATTAAAATAAGTTTTTTTCTCGAAAATTGGCAACCCTGTCGTCTAGGAAGTAAGCAAGCCGTTCCCTCTGCCCATAGATCAGCCTATTATCCCTTAGCCTATCCTATCATATAATATTTTTATTATATAAAACTTTACTTATATCGATACATTAAAAAAAGAAATAAACTTTCACTATTTCTTTAAGAAAATCTAGAAAATTTATTTCTTCGATAAAGAAATAAAAAGAAGAAGAAAGAGGAAAAATATCTAAACACATAAAACCTTATAAAATGGGCGGATGTGTAGGGGAGGGCCAGGGTAAGCCCAAAAAGGGTTAAAAGGGGGGGGGGGCGGAGGGGGGCTTTCACCTCTGCCTGTTCACTGATATACATTTAGAAAGTTAATTACTTTCTACTTTCACTTAAGAAAAGTTACACCAATGCTTGCATTTGATCAAAACTTTTCTCGACGGATTTCAAGGCTTGTGGTTTATGAACGAAATATATTTCGGCTAAAAACATTTAAATTAAAAATTTTAATGAGATGGCACGACGTTTCGAAAGATATTTTTTTAAGCTCAGACTTTGGGCGATTTCGAGTCAATATTCTCCTATCTGTTTGCATATTCACAATAAGCTGGCGTAGTTATGCGGCCATCCACTGACTTTACATACAACCTGGCCCCTCACTTATATTTAATAACAATTATTTATAATCATGTAGGGGGGGTTAGTTTTGCATTTTTAGACTTCTGGGGTCCACTGATTATGTCATAGCAAAACTTGGTTGAGTTTGCTCAAACGACCTAGATTTTCATTCTTAACCCCCCTCCCCCTGAATTTTGGGTCGATATGCACCAAATTTAATCAGCTCTTAATCTCATGGACCAGTCGTGTGAAATTTGGTTTCGATATTCACACTAGCTTTTGAGCTAGCTTGTCCACATAATAATGTTCATAACGCATAGACTAACTAACAGACATTTTGACAAAACAATTATTATTTCGAATATAATTTTTCGATGCACTTATTAGGGCTTTTTGTAGACCGAAATGCCATGGTTTTGTTCAATTTTTTTAATCGAAATAGTTTCAGCCGTTTTTTAGATATTTTGAAAAAGAAGTAAAAAACCCACTTTTTTCATGTACGACTATAATACTTGACCATACCCTGTATGGTAAAGTTGAACAAGGTCTTTTCAATTATTTTTACTTTACCATACAGGGTATGGTCGAGCATGTAATCGTGCATTAAAAAGTGAGTTTTTTCCTATCTTTTTCGAGATATCTCAAAACAGCTGAAACTATTTCGATTAAAAAAATTGAGAGAAACCAATGCATTTCGGTCTACGAAAAAGTCCTGATAAGTGAACATCGAAAAAATTAGATTTTTCGAAATAATAATTGTTTTGTCAAAATGTCTGTTGAGTTAGTCGTGCGTTACCAAATTTGTGGACGAGCTGCCAGTTCAAACTAGTGTGAATATCGAAACCAAATTTCACACGTAGTTTTGTCACAATGAGATTAAGAGCTAATTAAAATTTGGTGAAAATCGAACCAAAATTAAAGGTGATCGAAGGGAGTTAAAAATTAAATATCTTGGTCATTTGATTCCAGAACGTCAACTAAATTTTGTATACATAATCCGTGGGACCCCAGAAGTCTAAAAATGCAAAAACTAACCCCTCTCCTACATGATTATTAATAATTTTAGAGGTAGTCGTATGGTAAAGGTAAGTGGATGGCCACATCAGAACACGTCAGCTTACTTATTTCGATAGGAGACAATAAAATAATGTGTCTTCTGCTGAAAAAATAAAATTTGAATTTATTTAGTAACCAGACTATAGTTTCGAGCGCTTTTGCCCTCATCATCATTCTATTACAATTAATTAATGTTAATTCCTGTGAATCTATTATAATAGACTGATGAAGAGGACACAACTTTCGAAACTATAGTCTCGTTATAAATAAATTAAAATTTATTTTTCCAGCAGAAGACACACTCTTTTGTTGTCTCCTTCAATTTATAAAAATTCTGCTACTCTCGGCAAAAAGAAACGTCCAATTTATTTTTATTTCGATTAACACACTGAACGAGGATTAATTTGAAAGGGGAATGATTTATAAAAGGGGAGTTCTAAGTGAAAGTCGTGTGGTACCTACACTCGCAGGGTTGATTATATCTGCTATTTTAATTTCGAATTTGAATCTCTTTGTTCAATTTTAGAAAGAGGGGGGGGTACATTTCCCTTTCCCTTACCCCTCCTAGTAGTGGATTGGATTAGATGGAGGAATGAATCTGAAGTTTCCTTTCGCTTACTTAGATAGATAAATAAATAAATAAACAAATAAATCTGAGATATTTAGTTAAATAGTTTAATGTTGGTTGAGTTTAACTTGACTTGTACGTATTCCTGCATATATGATTAACGTAACTAAATACGTAACTCAAGGAAGGAAGGATGGGATAATTTCTCTCTCTCTCTCTCTTTTGAACAGCCCAAAATCAATATTGATTCATTTATTTGTTAACTAACCTGAATTAACTAACTCTCTACTATATATATATATATATATATAGGTATACCTACCTACAAGTACAAGAGAGGAAATATATACCGGGTGAATTTTTTTATCTTGAGACAGTCTTATAACTCAAAAACAAGGCATTATATGAAAAAAGTTTATTTATATCAGGGGGAAACTAAACTACGCTATTGTTTGTCGACCTAGAACAAGCTTTCAAGTGTATTTCGAGGTCAAATTCTGTTTTTTAAATAGAACCCTATATTTTTCTTTACGTAAACTAAACAAATAAACTGAACAACTTTTATAAGAACTATTTTTTTATACGACATCAAATAACAAAATACATGAATCAATTGGATCTCAAAAAATCTTAATAATTATTTTTAACAATTATTCAAATTAATTATCGAATAATAATGATCAAAATATTTAATTATTAAATAAATAATTTAATAATAATTAATAATTTAATAATTTTGCCCTCAGGAGGTTTATTTTATCGTGTGGTAAAAAAATCGAAATTGGAAACTGGAATTCATCCAGAAGACACATCTCATACACTCTGGAATGTCTCAGAATAGTGTCGCAAAATTATTAAATTTTTTATTTAATAATTAAATATTTGATCATTATTATTCGATAATTAAGTTGAATAATTGTTAAAAATAATTATTATTTGGATTTTATTTTAGATCTAATTGATTAATGAATTTTGTTTTATTTGATGTCGTATAAAAAAATAGTTCTTGTTCAGTTTTTTTTCTAGATTAAGAATATGTACAGAAACATTTAGCTTTTAGAGACCGGATTTTTATGCAGTAAAGAGTGCCAAAATATGCAGTTAAAATTGCTGAAATATGCAAGTAATATGCAAATATATTCAGTAAAAGATGGCAAAATAAATTTTTTTATGCACTAAAAAAGTAAAATTGAAGACAAAAAGACTATATTTTTGAATTAGTGTTATGAAAAGTATAAAAAGATAAAGTAAGCTATAGACACCAAGTGTCAAATATGGACTTTTATTGAGGAAAAAATTGCCCAAAATTCTCATTACATTTAATATACATTAAAAAATCTTTAAACTCAAAGAAATAATAGGTGCACTTGAATAAAATTAATACAAAAAATTTAATAATGTTTCAAAAAATGTGAACAAAAAATACTGGGGGTGGGGGGTAGTTTTATTTCACAGACACGATTGTATATTATTGCTTTTATTTTTTATATTAACAAGCTTTTCTTATTGACGTATAAATAAAATTATTTTGTAATATTTGTCCGGCTATAATCTGATCACTATAATTTACACACACTTCCACATACACTCATACATACACGAAGACTCAATGGCCAATATGGTCTATAGTTCCCGAAGACCATTAAAAATAAAAATAATAAAGAAATAATTAACAAAGGATCTCAAAAATAACACTGGGCAACAAAAAATAATTTTTGAAATGCTTTCGAGCACTTGATGAGTCAATTCCTACCAATTTTGGGTTGAGAAAAACGAATATGACAATGAAAAATTTTCTTAGCTCTAGTTTCTGTGAAATACAGTAGGTGGCGGATCAAGAGAAAAAGATACATTTTAATTACATATGCTAACAACATTGAAAGTGCATTTTATTTTTTTACAAATTGTAGTTACATTCTAAGAGTTCTACATTGCTGGAATAATACTTGACAGATGGTCGTGTCTGAAGAGATTTATGTGGTGCCTTCATCAGATCGTCGTTTTTTAGCTTGCCTCTTTTTTGTTGCTCCAGTGTTATTAGTCCATCAGGAATTTACAGATTAGTTTTTAACCTGTAAACTCCTGATGATGGACTAATAATCCGAAATATATTGAGATTGTATACACCTCTTTGAGTTTTATTTCATTCACTCTGAAACTACACTCCCTTTACTTTATTAATGTTTATTATCCTTTATAATCACGTAGTTTTAGTTTTTTAGTTATAACTCGAGTTCTAATTGAGCTACAAACAAGTGGTAATTTGTAAATCCAAGAGGAAGCTGTTTTCTATTAGTTCAACAAAATATTGTGATCTCAAATATTGTTGTTTAATATCTAACGGAACTCGAAAATAGGTCAAAATGGTCTTTTTCACCGTTTTGATCGATTATATGTCCAAAACAAGAGCTAATCGGTAATCTTTATGGTGATTTTTGAATTCAGCAGGTGGAAATACATAAGAATCAGCTATTTTTGAACCCGAAGCATTTTCATTGTTGGACAGACTGATTATAATCAGAAAGGTTACTTTTAAAACATCTATAAAATCCTTTAATTATGCAATTTTATGCAATATTACTCAAATATGCAAAAATATGCGGTATAGAATTTAACCCACAGTATTCTAGATCAGAGCTGTTCAACCCACCGCCCGCGGGCCGCATTTGGCCCAGCACTATAATGAATGCAGCCCGACTTAAAATCATAAACTTCTTTAAAACTTGATATCTACTTACTAGAAATTGTATCTGAAACAATTTGCTCTGATGATTTTTTTCTCTAAAATAAGAAATCTGAAAATCAACTGAAAAGTTCTCGAAAAATAAAAGTGATAATTTTAAATTTTGAATCTGGAACTAGATTTCAGATTTCCAGAAAAATGATCACCATTTTGGTCTATTTCGACTCGATTTTCATTAGATATAAACCTGCAAACTTTCTGATTGATTGTATAGAAATACTACAATTTAGATACCGTCTACCTATTGAAGATCATATTTTTAAATATTTTAATTATTTAGTCAAAATGTCCGTTAGTGATTGTGTGGTAGGGTAGTGTATATTTTTAACCAATATCCAATAATAATAGGTGGTCTAAAACACCCTTAAAACTGTATTTGATTTTGTAAATTTTTGATAGAATTTATTACAATATTAGATGATTATTTGTTATTTTATTTATTAAAAATTTATTTAAAAGTTTATTCATCTAAAATTTTGATTTTTAATTAATTACGAAAAGTTAAGCGAAAATCACTTGACGCACACGCTATTTCTTTAAAACCCATCTCAAATCAATTGGGCATGTTTTGCAAACGTTTTTATTTAATCTGGAATTATTTTCATTTCTGATATCTAATCAAGTAACGGGATTCTTTTCTCTTTGCTTTCTTTTGCATTGAAAATGCATTTATTTCATTTCTGAGTCGATCAGCCAGCTGGGCAACTGCTTAATATTTGTGTTTTATAAGTGTTCGCCTTTTGTGTATTTCTTTTGACAACTGCTTTTTTGAGAATTCTTCAAACCTTCATTATAGACAAGGCAAACATTTAAATACAATTTTTTAAATCTTTTTGATAATTTTAATGATTGCATAAATAAAAAACACCTCATATCTACCATACATACATATATCTACTCTTATTAAACGAGCAAAAATTGTTTCTATATTTATTTATATATATATATATATATTTGTATCTTGGTTCTATTTTGAAAACGACTCTATGGACTTTGATGAAACAAATTCTATTAACAAGTTATGAGGATGAGAAAGCGATCTGGCTAGGTCTGGACCTCGACAAATTTCATCTTAATTGATCTTTTCTTAATTAAAGTAATTATTGATAAAAAATTTGATCTCAATAAAAGATTGTTGGGGTTTGGCAGTGGCTAGGCGGTAGTATGTCAGCCAGCTAACCAGAGGACCCGAGTTCGAATCCGACTCGAGGCATCCGGCTAAAATCTGACCCCCGAGGTAGAGACAAATTTAAATAAAATTTATAATTTGAAAGTTTATATTGGGAAAATAAGGACAAGTTTTTTATGTGTGACTTTTTTATTTATCCACCAACGTTTCGTCGACTTTGCCGACTTCTTCAGGGCTTCAAATAGTCGTAAATAAAATAATTAAAAAAAATTAAAAAAATAGTTTCTAGTTCAGTGATAAACGTTTTTATAAATTGTTGCTATATATATGTATGTGTGTGATTGTAATGAATTGTGTGATATATCTGTATTGAAGATTTAAGAATGAATGTTTCATGTGAAATGACAAATTCCGGTTCTTGAACGAGATAACTACTGAGGATGGTCGACCAGTGGTGACCGAAACTGTATAGTTATCAATTAAATAATTCTAATAGTTATTAAAATTATTGTTTTATTATATTTGTGACAAAACCAACCCTTCAATTTAATGAAAAAATTTAAATCAAGTCACTTAAGTTCTGGAAGAAATTTAATAAATAAAATAATTAGTATCGTAAATGGCTTATGGCTAGAAAGGCCGAAAAGCCAAAAAAAAACAAAAAAAAAAAAAAAAAGTTTGTTTACATTTTTTTCAATTATCTTTTATTTTTAATTTTAAAACCCCACTAATGGGTTATAGCAAATATTAATATAAGAGTATTATATTAAAATTAAGAATTTTTTGTTTGTTTTTAATTAAGAGGTATCTAAATCATAACAAAACAGGTGTGTTTACAAATAAAGTTGTTCAAGTGGCTTTTTTTTATATAACTTGGAAACAAATCTTATTTATTTTCATATTTTTATTTCAGATCCTATACGATTATTTTTTTATTATTATTTTTTATAATGTTTATCAATATGAACGAATGTAGGCAAATTGGCGTACGAGTAAACACATATACACATAATATATATGTGGACCATGTGGATAGATAATTGATCCTCTGGGTCGTACCTATATGTGGCGGCAAAACAAAATATGCAATTGCATAGGAATCCGGTCTCTAACTATAAGTTATAAGACTGTCTCTAGTTAAAAAAAACTCACCCGATATATATCTATATTTAAAAATTGTATATATTTATTTTTTTTATTACCATAGGTTGTTTTTATATAAAATAATTGTTCTCAATTTAGATATTTTTATTTCGATTTTTAACTGACAGTTTTATTTTATATAGGTACGTATTGATCCCCTCAAGTGCTGACTGGTTTCATTTCATTTGCAAATTGATAGGCTGACTCAAAAAAATAATAATATATATATATATATATCGATTTATTATCAAATGTCAGTCAATTCGCTCCCCCCTCCCCCATCCCCCCATTCTATCCGTCCAAAATATACCAATTTAATTTTTTTTTTCGAAATCTCGAATTTCGAATACGAAATCGAATGTTGAGAATAGAATGGCCCAGAACGGGAGAAGAAGAAGATTCCTCCAAGAGAGAGGGGGGGAGGCTATAATCATAAACTCAATAAAAGATGAAATTCTAATTAGAATGTTAAGGTAGGGAATAAAGGGCTTGTCTCCCCAACGGGGCGGGTGTCCCCCCGCCCCCCACACCCCTTAGCCTGGCTGAAAACCTCGACCCTTCCAAACTCCATCTTACCCCGATAAGAATTCAAGAGAACAATTTATTTTTATGGCTAATCGCTCCTTCGGGAACCCTTGGCCCCCCAACCCCTTGTTCCAACCAGTAAGAGCAGACCAACCCCAAAAGGAAAATATTACAAAAAATAATAGAAAAAAAGCAAATCATGCCTACAGAGTTATATTTATATATAAAGAGAGGAAATCGATTTTCACAAGATAAATCACAATTCTCTACTCTCAATAGAATCAAATTTAATAAATAAATAAATATGGGTTGAGTTATTATGACGGTTCTTCTTCGCCTCTTTACCCTTCTTCGAACATGAACATGGCTAGCCGGGGTTTTCTCAAAGATTTTTCCCCGGCAAGAAAATCAAATTTTAACTACATGTAATTTAAAACTAAATTAAACAAAAAACTTATTAGACTTAAGGTAAAGTAAAAATCTACAGGGAATCCCTTGAATTGGCCTTTTCTTTGTTCACTTTGTAATTACATGATCTCCTACTTCTTTCTCTTAAGAATGTTACAAGTCACCATGTAAAAAATTCCTGTACATATTATTTTTATTGGCTTAAATAATCATTAATAATGCCGAGGATACCAATAACACCATGGTTTGAAATTATAAAAACATTTAGAAGGCTAACAGTTCATATCATAAGACTTAGAAATGTACATTCACTAACACCTGAATACCTTCACAAATTCGGTCTTAGAGATAATGGAGATAGTGGCAATGGCGAATGTGGGCAAAACACATGGGCGGCCAAGTCAAAAGGGCGGAAAAACAGCTAGACTGACATTTGACTAACCGTCTCTCTAGAGCAGTGTTTCTCAACCTTTTTTTAGCTACAGGCACTCTAAAAATATCTGGAATTATTTGCGGTACACAAACTAAATTTAAAAATATTGTTTGGTGAATCATATCCATAATTTAATTAATTTATAAGATCTTAAGAAAAAATTGGATAAATAAATTGAATTCAGAGTTTTATATTGAATAAGACTGACGTTTCGTCATTATATTTACGACTTCCAAGGGCGGATCCAGGAATTTTTTATGGGGGGGGGGGGGGAGAATGTATATAAGGTGGCCGATATATATAAGATCTACTTTTTATCTCGAAAGTGTGTCGCGATCGCATTGTCCAAGCGGGGGGGGGGGGGGGGGCCAGACGCCGCCGCCCCCACACACACATAGAACTTTATTTTCAATTTAAAATTTTTTTTTTACAAATTTCATATCTCATATTTTAAGTTCATTAAAATAAAAAAAATTGTTATAAATTCCCTGTCGATTTGGCCGCCGTTTTTTGGCCTCTGCGTGCGACGCACGTGTTGCACTCCCGCCAGGCACGGGCCTGTATGGGGGGCGATCGCCCCCTCCGCCCCCTCCCCCCCCCTGGATCCGCCCTTGACGACTTCTTCACTGACTTATATTCTTCAACTCAATTGTGCTTTCTGTTGTTCTTGGTTTTAACTCTGATGAAAAATTAATGTGTATAAGAATAAAATAATTATATTCACTAACACCTGAATACCTTCACAAATTCGGTCTTAGAGATAACCCTTATTGTGAGTGTGATCAAACATCCATAGGGGATGTTAATCATATCTTCCTACAGTGCAAAAACAATAGTGTCAAAATAAATAAATTTTATATAAAAATTCAAGATAATATACCCCTACCAACAAACATGAATATTCTTCTCTCATATATCCCTGGATATATCCCTAATAGCAAAGTTCGTGATTCAACATATTATAGCTATTAAAAAAATTTAATGTAATATATAAATGTAATCAATGTAATATATTTAATGTAATATAAAAATATATAACTACATTACACTGGCCAAAATGATCTATACGGATCGAGGCCAATGGGAGGGGGGGGGGAATAATCATTAGCTTTTAAATATAATAAATACAACAAATAAAATAATAAGAAGTCAAAAATGAAATAAAATTCACTAAAAGGTATGAAATAATTATGTAATTTAGTTACAATTAAATGATGAAATTGTTACATGAAATCACTTTTTGAAGTCGGTGCCAAACATACATATTTTATGAATCGAACTAGATGGACCTTAATTAGTACGTTTGGCGGGTAATGAAGACAACATCGCGTAAGCTAGACTATATAGTTTGTTTGGCACCGACTTCAAAAACTGATTTCATGTAACAATTTCATCATTTAATTGTAACTAAATTACATAATTAGTTTATACCTTTTAGTGAATTTTATTTTATTTTTGAGTTCTTATTATTTTTTTGTCGAATTTTATTTTTTTGAAGTCGGTTTTAGTTTTTTTTTTCTAAAAATTATTTTTATTTTTCTCTTCTCGTAAGAGAAAGATTCGGGCGAAGGAATCAGAAAATGATAGATTATTTTTTTTTTATAAATTTTATTAAACCAATTATTTTACATTAATTAATTTATACATTGTATTTTTTGCTTCGATTCCGGAGATTACTTCTCCACCATCGAGTGTCCTTATTCATCTATAGTCCTTGTTTTTAATAAGAGGAAAAATCTAATTAGATAAAAAACCTCTTTTCCGATAATTATTTCAATTCCATTATTCCCCAATCAAGTCGATTGGATCTCACCTCCTCTCCCTCTCTCCCCTCCAATCCATCCAGAAAATGATAATAAAATTCAATTCATAAATATAGAAATTATCTCGAAACGTTACCGGGTTTTAAATGAACATTTTAAGATTTTTTTTTTATATAAAAGTTTTTATTTATTATAATTTCGATTTTTTGCTCATAAGAATTGGAGATTTCCGTTATTTTGTCATTAAACAAATTAATATGGGATCAGCCCTAAGGTTTCCCCTTTCTAATAAAAAAAGAATCATCGAAATCGGTCCATAAACAAATAAGTTATACGTGAACATACATAACAAAAAAAAGATCAGGTTAGGCTTTAAATTTGAGGCAACAAATTTAGTTAAAAATGTCTTGGAGATCATTTGGCGCCCCCCCCTCCCCCTCCGATAGGCCTCGCTGGCCCAGAAACCCTGCCCTGGCCCCAATTTCTAAATACAAATTCATGACAGAGTGATCAAGAAATCTTTAAGAATTTTTACAGAATTTTCAAAACATTTCTACTCTTTTCTTATTTCAAAAAAGTTATTTTTTTCATATTGGAATTTGATATAAATACACTACAGTGCAAAAAAATTGACCCACTAATAAAAACTTGATTAATAGCAAATTATTTTTACACTTTTTACAAATATTCACATAATTTGTTCCATTAACTCTTAAACTAACATATTCAATAAATATTGTTGATAATTTTTAAATTATAAAA
This sequence comes from Forficula auricularia, assembly GCA_024734495.1. Lineage (NCBI taxonomy): Eukaryota > Metazoa > Arthropoda > Insecta > Dermaptera > Forficulidae > Forficula > Forficula auricularia. The sequence goes on from JALMQS010000171.1 coordinate 77,177, forward strand.
AAAAATACTTAAGTAAGTAAAATTTAATTAAAAGATACAATTACAAATTATCATACTTTCTCAATATCACTTTACATTTAAATAGTTTTAATAAAAGATCAAATTCCATTTGAAATTTCAATAAAATGAATAATTTTGAATTAAACATCATTGATAGAAAGAGATAAAATATACAAAATGGATATTTCTCAAGTTCAAGCAGTTCAAATTGGGTGCCTAATTAATCAAGGGCTAAGTCAACAACAAGTGGCAAGTACACTTGCAATAACCAATAATTTCAATAATGTATGGTTACTTGTAAAAAAAAAATTATAAATGATTTACTATTTAATAAAGTTTTTATGGGTGGATCGATTTTTTTGAACTTCAGTGTATAATATATTACAAATAGTCACTGCCTAACTACGCTTCTACAAAATACTGTACCTAGTGTTTTTCGGGATAAATATGGCTACTGGCTCAGGTTAGGCTTTAAATTTGAGACAAAAAAATGTACATTAAAAATGTCTTTGGAGATCAATTGGCGCGCCCCTATGCGAGTAGCGCCCGGGGCATGATAGACCCTAGCCTCCCATCCCCCCTATGCCCTGCCCTGTCCCCAATTCCTATTTGAATTTGATATAAATATATTTATTAAAACCCATAACCTATGTATGCTCTTAGCCGGCCCATAAGAGAATAGATTCCAGGTGAATGTGAAACATCAACATCAACAACAGTAGTAATAACAGGAGGAACGTTTAGGACTGACCACTCAGCCAGAAAAGTTTCCATTTAGCCATTCTCTCTCTCTCATATGTATTTATTTATTTGTTTTTCTGGCTATTTGTGTAAATCGCTATTTGATGTTAGGGTGCAGGGCGGGGGATGGATGGATGGACGGGTGCTTTTGTTTGGACACTTGAGAGACCTCGAGAGGTTCGAAAGTGGACATGGACAACCCTGAAACCAGAGCCATAAAGGGTTGTCCAAGAGGGGGTATAGATAGGCGAATAGTAGGTATATTCGCCCACGCATGCATTCCACTGACAATCAATGTGAATGACACCCGATATACAACCCCCCCCTCACCCCCATTCAAAATACCACAAATATTCTACCCCTCATCTCTACCCCACACACTCATTTAATATTTAGGTAATACACACAATTATTGTACAATATATATAGGTAGGTAGGTTTAATTATCCTTTTAAAATAATACTTCTACTAATAATAATCATTTAATTACAAAATTGAATTATACAAACTAGACGCGACAGGATATTAATTTATTTTACTGGAAAAAAAAGTAAAATATTGTGGATATATATATATATGGGGCATTTCACGCCAAATCGGACGGTTTGAAAATTTTTAATTATTGATATCCTTCATTTTTTGACAATTTTTAGTACCCATCAAAAAATTCATTCTGGTGAATTTTGAATTTTTTTTAATCACCGGTTTAAATGATATCGAATTTCGGGTTTTCGCTCATAACTTCTTCAAAAATGGTCCAAATTCAAAATGTTTTGTTTTTTTTTAAATTTTTTGTTTTTACGCGAGATATTTGAATTTGAAAATTTTAATCTTGTTTTTGAAACTGTTTGTACTAATAGATTTTTTTGTTAATTTTTTATTATAAATTTCTACATTCTACAAATCTTAAGACCGGGTTATTAGTGGGCCTATGATAATTACTTTTAAAAAATCTGTATTAGGCACGAAATTTGCAATATTTGACAAAAAAAAATACTTCAAATATGCAATTTTTGGCAATAATACTCAAATATGCAAAAATATGCAGTATCAAATTTAACCTATAATATCCTAAATGCATGATTCGGATAGATAATTTATCTCCTGGGTCGTATGTGGCGGCAAACAAAATATGCAATTTCATAGGATTCCGGTCTCTAGTTATAATCCACTATAGTACCCACCCATAGAGGGTCGCTGGGGTCGATTTAGGAATCAACAAGAAATGAATATTTTTCAGACTGTTAAGTACTACTACTAATAATAACTTGTGTTCTCGTTTTCTTCCAATGGAGCTAATTCTCTCTCTCTTTCTGGTTCAAGAATTAATTTGTTGTTTTGTTTTTTGGCTTTGCATTTTGCGTCATTAATCAACAAACGAGATGAGACATTGCGGGGGTTGTTCCTTTGACTCCCCCCCCCCCTCTATACTTCTTCTACTTCTAGTCACCTGACTGACTGAATATTAAATGCCTTGGATTATTCGGCAATGTTGTTGGTTGAAAACAATAATTTTCCCTCAAATTGAGCCCTCTCTCCCTGTATATGTGTGTGTGTGTGAGTGTAAGTGTGTGTCGTAGAACCGCAGAAACGACAGAAACTTTTCTTAATGCCCCCCCCCCCCCTCCACCCACCCTTCTTAAAGCCGTTTTCTCTGTAATTTAAGACATTGAAATGCTTGCCAAATCCCCGCTATTCCACACACACACACACACACACACACACACATACAGAGACCCTTTTACTTTCTCAACACCACCTATCAGCTCACCTAGAAAGCAAGAAAGGACTCTGCTGCTGTGTAGGGAACCCCCTGCACCCCCTGACCCGCATCGAGAATTGAACCCCTTGAGGCAATTCTACTTTTGCTAACTGCACGGCTGACACCTTTTGGCACAAAACAGAAACACATCCATCCACTCTCCTACTCTCCTACTCTCCTATATCCTATATCGTTATTTATTATATCTCTCTTTCCTTTTATTTAGAATGGACGACAAACGTCATTTTTTTCACTTCTCAAAGTGCTCTTATTGGACATTAAAAATTAGTACCTGGAACCACCGAGCGATACTCGGCAACTTTTTGCTCCAGTTAAAAGCTAAATATCAATATTATTTTTAATTTAAAATTCTGATAAAAATACAAATATATATAGTACACATCCCCTGGACACCCCCCCCCCCGCCCCCAAATCCACTCTGACCCCCCCCCCCCTGCACCCCAACCCCAACTCCCGCACCCAGTCTTTGCATTATTAGCCTTCTAGCGGGCCACAGATTATGTGTATATAGGTATATAAATAAATTTTGTACAATTATTTTTTTTAATTAAATAACCATTTATCGAGTTTTATAATCAATTAAAATGTCAAATTCTAATATATAATAATATTTATCACGAACTGTTTGTGGGATTTTAAACTCGATTTATAATTAATTAAATTGCTTACTAGCTAGTTCTTCAATTGCTTAAATCACTGGGCTATGATATTATTTGATGAGTTTTCAGTTTCTTATTTATTTATTTTTTTATTTTTGTTTGCTTTTTTTATATTTTTTTTTTTTTTTAATTTTAAAATATTTTATTTTGTTTTTTTTGTAGAGTAAAAAAAATGCTTACTTTTAATATATAATAATATTTGTAATGATATTTTTGTGGGAATTAAAATTAAAAAACCAATTATAATATATTAAAGATAATTGAAAAAAAAATGTGAACAAAATTTTTTGTCAACATTTTTATCTAAAAATAATTAGTTTAATTTAATTTAATTTTCAAAATTTGAAAGTATCTAAGAAAAATTATAAAGCAATAGAGTTGAGGGGTGAACCGCGAACTAAAATCGTGTACACCTACTTCTACTTCCACTTTCATTTCCAAGTAGAAGACAATAGTTGTCAATAGATTATCTAATGAATTTCAAAATAATTCCAAAGACGGTGTACACCTAATTCCAATCGCGGTTCACCCCTCGAATAGAGCTATTTTTATTGGTCAAACTTGAATTTTTGAATTTGATGGTTTTGATGGTATAGACATTAATAAAATGGATGAAGAGGGCGGTCCTAGATTATTATTATTAATAAATCAAATATTTTAATTATTATTATTATTATATACTATATATACTATATTAAAACCATTTATTTTCCAGGTTCATTTTTCTGTCAGGACTCTCTGGTGCACCTGTTACTCTACTCTACCTGGCTAAATACTAAACTCCAATTCTTATTATGATCTTGAAATAGATTAAACAAGAAAAGTGATTCAATGGACGTTAAGAGGATAATAATCCAGGCAAATTACGATTTTAAAAGGAAATAATTAGAGGTAAAGATTTTATTGCTGAAATACCTTTATTGGTACTCCAATATTACTACCTTAAGTTTTCCCCCAAATCTGTGTTGTGGAAATTTTTCTACGCGCCTCAGAATGAGAAAATTTCAGAGTTTTTTCAGTTTTTCTTGAATAACTCTAAAACAGCTTATCAAATCAAAAAGATATCTATTAGATAAATTAAAGCTCTTTAAATTAAGCGTAAAATAATAAAGATTTCATCTATTTTGGTTAAGTGAAACCGGTACTAGCGCTTGTCAAAAAACATCCCCCGGGATAACTTTTGAATGTCCTTAAAACTCGTACTTTTTTCGGTTTTTCCACCATTTTGACCATGAAGGAGCACGTTTTCGACAAAGACCACTCTATACATTTTTAAGCTAGATTAAATTTGATACAATGTAAATGAAGTTTCATCTTAATTAGATAATGGTAACATGAGTTTGAAGTTTTGAAAAAAAAATGCAATTTTTTGCAAAAAATCGAAGTTTTTCCTTCATAAAATGAAAATCACTCATCCTAGAAACTTGATTCATATCTCATTGTCTAGAAAATCTTATTCACTTGAACATTTACTTGGACCACTTTTTTTATAAAACTCATAGATTTATAGATATTCTTCATTTTCCGGGCAGGATTTGACCCGAATCCACAAAAGTGTCAATGCTGAATATCTATAAATCTAGGAATTTTATCAAAAAAGTAGTCCAAGTAAACGTTCAAGCCAACAAAAATTCCCTAGAGAATGAAATAGGAATCAAGTTTCTAGGATGAGTGGTTAACATTTAATAAAGGAAAAACTGCCATTTTTTGCAAAAAATTGCAGTCTTTCAAAACTTTAACCTTATTGCGGCACGGATTACCATTATCCAATTAAGATGAAACTTTGTTCAAATTGTATCAAATTTAATCTAGTTTAAAAATATATAGAGTGGCCTTTGTCGAAAACGTCCTCACTTATAGTCAAAATAGGAAATAATCGACAAAAAGTGCGAGTTTTTGGGATATTCAAATGTGATCCCGGAGGGCTGTTTTTTGGATACCCATTAAAAATCGAACTACTGGACCAATTTTGGATTTCTTTTTGTAATCACCGCGAAAATTTGTCCTCTTCCATTTATTAAAGAACGGTTATATAGAAAATGTGAACTGTTTTCGAGTTATAAGCGAAAAACTGGAAAAAGTCCGAAAATTTCGAGGACTTTCGGCCACCAAAAGTTGTCCCCCAGACTTTCGAAGTCGAAAACATAGATTTGACATACCCACACCATACCAAACCATCTTAGAAAAATAAAATATTTTCCCGCAATTAATGTAAGCTGAACCCCTTTTTGGATCCTCTATCTACTGGGCTACAGGCCTTTCAATAGTGTTTAAAATTTTTTAGACTATCAAAGAAAAGAAATTGCTCTACCAATATACAAAATACATTTCCCTTAATAGAGTCGATTTTTTATTTTTATATAAGATTTTAAAAAGTTAGGACAAATTATAAGGGACAATGTTATTTTTATTGATGATACTTCAATTTTTGTAATTGATATTAATGGTATACATTAATAAAATGTATGGAAATCGTAGTTCTAGATTATTAATAAACCAAATATTTTAATTATTATCATTATTTTAAAAAAAATTATTTTTCAGGTTTATTTTCATCAAACTTCTACCTGGATATAACAAATTTGAAGATCAACATGAACAACATTTTGAAATTTCTGAAGATATATACAATGAAAATTTTTACAGATAATTAGTTCTAACATATTTATAAAATTTTTATAAGATGTATTTAATCATTATAGAGATATAACGGATTTGAAAATTTACCGGAAGGACATTTTGAAATTTGTAAATCACCAAATCCTCTGTATCTAAGTAATGGTGAAAAATTTTGTATATGAAAGGCAATTTGATAAATTGAATAATTAACTCGATATAACTGATTTGCGAATTGACATGGACGATATTTTGACGGAAACTCTCTATATCTGTGTAATTGTTGGTTCTATTAAATATGATTTTATTGTACAAAATGTTTACTATATTATTGTGATTATAATGACACTTTATTTGTAAACTTTGGTTAAAATTAACCGAGTTATGAGAGGAAATCAATATTTAAAATAGAACAATCACAATGTGATTCGATTTGCCCAACTTATCCTAGTTGTCTACTGGTTGATTTTAAACAATTAGTTTCCTATAAAATGACGAACATTTTTGTATATAAAATGCAATTTGATAAATTTATTAATTAACTAGATATAACTGATTTGCGAATTGACGTGGACGATATTTTAACGAAAACTCTCTATATCTCAGTAATTATTTATTCTACTAAATTTAGTATTATTATATGAAATGTTTAATATATTATGGAGAATAAAATGACCTTTTATTTTTAAAATTTGGTTGAAAATTAACAGAATTATGAGAGGAAATCAATATTAGAAATAGAACAATCACAATATGATTCGATTTGCCCAACTTATCTTGGTTGTCTACTGATTGATTTTAAACAATAAGACGTTATTTCGTTTCCTATAAAATGGTGAACATTTTTGTATATGAAATGCAATTTGATAAATTTAATAATATAAGAGATAAACCGATTTGCGAATTGACATGATCCATATTTTGAAGAAAACTCTATATCTGAGTAATTATTAGTTCTACTAAATATAGTTTTATTATATGAAATGTAGAGTATATTATTGTGAATAGAATGATACTTTATTTTTAAAATTTAGTTGAAAATTAACCGAATTATTAGTGGAAATCCATATTTAAAATAGACCAATCAGTATATGATTCGATTTGCCCAACTTATCTTTGTTGTATACTGCTTGATTTTAAAATATAATCTGTTTTTTGTTCCCTATAAAATGGTGAACATTTTTGTATATGAAATGCAATTTGATAAATTTAATAATTACGAAATTGTAACTGACTTTCGAATTAGACATGAACGATATTTTGGAAAATATAAACAAAAATTCTGTACAGCTCAATAATTATTGTTTCTATTAAATATGTTCTTATTATATGAAATGTTAAGCATATTATTGTGAATAAAACGACACTTTATTTTTAAAATTTGGTTGAAAATTTACCGAGTTAGAAGCTGAAATCAATGTTTAACTGGTGTATATGAAACGCAATTATATAAATTTAATAATTCCGGAGATTTAAAATAATTTTTCTTTAAACATAAATAACGCCCCAGACAAATATAATATGAATTAAAATTCCTAGACATTCCACAACTGAAAGAAATCTCTAAATTCCAAATGTTTCGGTGTCTTTTCCCTTTCTCTTTTCTCTTATACTTTCTCTATTAACATCTATATTAAGTGCAATATGTGTTAATTCGTCCATAAAAATATTTTTTTTTTTCATAAAAATGAATTAAGATAAAACGGAAGCGGAAACCGAGGGAAGATAAAAGCTTAAAAAAAGAAAAAGAAAATAGGATGATGAGATTGCACTCCATTGGGCTGAGGGCGGGGGGGGGGGGGGGGGGGGGGGCATTTTAAAAGGAACCTCTCAACTTTAATTCATTGGAATCTTTCGGGAAAAACTTTTAACCAAAATGAAAATCATCTTTGAATCGACAAAAAAAAAAGAAGAAAAAATCAATATCATAGATATATACTTATAGCATATACATATATAGTGAAGTTACTTTATTTTCTTTCTCATAAAATGACCAGGGCGAAGGTGAGCCATTCCATAAGATATTTTTTTCAAATTAAAAATAATTCTTAATTATCTATTTTAGCTATACATCATATACAATCCAATAAATATATGGAATTTGTATAAAATATAAAAATAATTTTTATAAAAAATAAAACCGACTTCAAAAAACTTAAATGCAACAAATAAAATAGATCAAGAGCCCACGACGGCCAGACCTTCGTTATTTTATAAAAGCTGAAAGTTTTTTCTGTGCATGTCCCCTATACAGGTAAGAACGACCAGCGACTATAGAGTTTGGGTTGTGGTTACTTTGGCAGGTAACAGGTAATAAAGGGGTATAAAATAGTACTTTAAATTCGTCAAAGTATAAAGCTCAATTTTTTTATATTTTCTTCGGGATAACTTTAGAAATCTCGTCATCCATTGCCGGACACTTATGACAGTTGCTACCCCCTGCCAGACACCCCCTAAACTTTAATAAATTATAATTATACTTTCGTTATAATATAAAAGCTAAATTTTATATATGTTACTTGGCGACCACGTCACAATATTCTGGTTTTGCCTTTTGAAGTATTTATTGTTAAGAATGAAATTCAGGAAAAGTAGGATTGGAAGTATCGATAATATCGGGATGAAAATAATAATAAAGTCAATAAAGTATTTATTAATTAAAAACCTATCAAAGTATTATATTTTTAAGTATTATTTTTAATTTACCATACAAGTCGTGGGGTTTTACAAAAATTTTTCTCACACAAATTTCAAAAGTGATTAAAAAAAAAAATACATTGTTGTAAATATGAATGAACATGGCAAGTGAGTGTTGCTCGATAAGCAAATTTTGTAAAAATAATAAATATATAAATTTTAATTTGAAAATAAAAACATTTTGTTCAAAAAAAAAAAAAAAAAATACTAATATAGTCAAGTATAAAGAGCATGAGATAGAGAGGAAGGCTGCGTATCGACAAAAATGCCATCTGGTGATCGTGACCAGGTAATCAAAATTATTCATTCTTTTTTTTATGGCCAAAGAATGATTTAATGTAAGTAAATTATATTTTAATAAAGTATTATCTCGAAAAAAATATATTCTTGGTTATTGATTATCGATCATTTGTAAATATGTATACTCCATAAATGTTTTCATGATCGGTCATGGTCACTAGAGGCGCTAAAACTCGCATACTCCATTTTTAAATAATCTCTTATGGGAGCCATCCCTTCTATCTCATCCTCTTTGGTCAAGTATTGTAATCGTGCATGAAAGAATTGGCTTATACCATAGAGTAATAATAGAGTGGAAGGCTACCGTATATCGAAAAAGCGCACTCTAGCGTCTGCAGGGCGAAAACTCAGTTCTTAAGATCTATCCAAAGATCATAGAACATTCAAAGCCTTTGTCATAGATAAAAGATACATACCCTTTAACAAATTTGTTCCGAATAGAGCGGTTTCCGCCATTTTATTGCCCAATGCTTTCTCCCTCGTCTCGCCAGAGAGCTCTGTAACTCGTATACGCTAAAATATATTGTCTCCTTATGAAGCCTTCCAATCTATATTACTCTATTGGATTATATTTACAGAGGATTAACCTCAAATCTTAATAATAAAATGTATTATTTTAATACTATATTGTAAAATATTAATATTAATAATAATAAACGGCCATTAAAGTACCTAGCAGATTCACGATATAATATATTATATTAAATTGAAAAAATAAATTTTACAATAGAATTTATATTATTAATTTTTTTTATTTAATTCTTTATTAGCAACTATACTAGTACATAATACAATCCATGAAATACAAGTAATGTGTCTTAAATAATACAATTAAACACAAAATATCATTACAACAAAGAACATTAAACAATAAAACAGTATTTTGTGAGACGTATCTTGAAATTTTACTTACTGACGATTAAATACAACAGTCGAAAATACAATATGACTACAGCCAACAATACAATATGACAACAGCCAACAATACAATATGTGTACAATAACAATACAATATGACTAAAGCTAACAATACAATATGACTACAGCCAAAAATACAATATAACAGCCAACAATACAATATGACTAAAGCTAACAATACAATATGACTACAGCCAACAATACAATATGACAACAGCCAACAATACAATATGACTAAAGCTAACAATACAATATGACTACAGCCAACAATACAATATGACTACAGTCAACAATACAATATGACAACAGCCAACAATACAATATGACTAAAGCTAACAATACAATATGACAGCAGTCAACAATACAATATGGCTAAAGCTAACAATTCAATATGACAAACAGCTCAACAATACAATATGACTAAAGCTAACAATACAATATGACAACAGCTAACAATACAATATGACTAACAGCTAACAATACAATATGACAACAGCCAACAATACAATATGACTAACAGCTAACAATACAATATGACTACAGCCAACAATACAATATGATAGTAATATATATATATGGGCCATTCCACGCACAATCGGACAGTTTGAAAAAATTTCATTTTTGATTTTCTTCATTTTTTTGTCATTTTTTAGTACCCATCAAAAAAACTCTTCCCGATATAAAAAATTTCGAATTTCGGTTTTTCGCTCATAACTAATTCAAAAATGGTCCAAATTCAAAATCTTTTTTTTTATCGTGACACAGTGGACGATCCTGTTGCGGTATCTCTATCAAAATTACGAGTTCACTTATATATATATATGGGGCATTCTAAGCCAAATCGGAAGTTTTGAAAAATTTTAATTTTTGATTTCCTTCATTTTTTGACATTTTTTAGTATCCATCAAAAAACTCTTACAGGTAAATTTTGAAATTTTTTTGAATACCGGTTTAAAAGATATCGAATTTTGGTATTTCGCTCATAACTTCTTCAAAAATGTTTCAAATTCAAATTTTTGTTTTTTTACATACTTTTTAGAAAAAATACAAAAAAAAATATTTAAAGTGTTTTTATATGCAATTTTTGAGTATGGACATTTTAATGTTCTTTTTGAAACTAAATATATGTACTCTTCAATTTTTTTGATAATTTTTTATTTTAAACTTCTATTCATTCTACAAATTTTAAGACCGGGTTGATAGTGTGGCCCTATGATAATTACTATTTTTTTATCGATTTTCGATTCTTGATTTTGATTTTCTTTCAACAAACTAAAATACTAATTATTTATTTTAAACACACCTGTTAACGATAAAAATCAATTCAAAATAACTAAAAAAAAAGAACTCAATACCAAAAAGTGGTTGTTTGTAGAATGAATAGAAGTTTAAAATAAAAAATTATCAAAAAAAAATCAAAGAGTACATATACAATTTCAAAAACAAGATTAAAATTTTCAAACTCAAAAATCCCATATAAAAACACTTTAAATAATTTTTTTTGTATTTGTTTCTAAAAAAAAAAAATGACCGACCTGAAAACCCGAAATTCGATATCTTTTAAACCGGTGATCAAAAAAATTTCAAAATTTACCTGCAAGAGTTTTTTGATGGGTACTAAAACAATGTCAAAAAATAAAAGAAATCAAAAATTAAAAATTTTCAAACCTTGCGATTTGGCGTGGAATGCCCCATATATAAGTGAAGTCGTAATTTTGATAGAGATACCGCAACAGGATCGTCCACTCTGTCACGGTAATCTCTTTGAAATCACTAATTCCAACAATCTTATAATCATGGATTCTTGTGACATTCTTGTGATCTCACTTGGAACTTTATTTTATACTCGGACAAACCCGTATAAAATAAAGTTTTACATTTTGTATTCATCTTGCAAATATCTATCTTAAGGTCCCTCCTAACACGACTGCCCTACCCGACCAAACAGTGGTCGCCGACAACCAAAACAAGTGTTTGTGGCGTGAAATTGCATTAAAATGGCTCTGAATCTATCGGTTAATCAAAAAATAGGTATATCTTTGTGGGCAATTATAGAATTCAGATGAAGAACATAGAAAGAAGAGAAAAGTGTGGTCTAAGACGTGGTGTGTAGAAGAGGAAGTGTTTCACGTATAATGCAACTTGTGAAGAAGTTAGTCCCAGATGATTACCGAAATTTTATGAGGATGGATGAAGATTGTTTTATGGAGCTCCTTGGTATGGTCAGATCTATCAGTGGAAAGAAAAATACAGTCCTCCTCTATTTGCGTAATTTTTATCTTCATCATCCCATAAACAGCGGCACTCCTTCCAACATTCAAGAACTTCTTTTTCCGCATCCATGTTTAATGAAAATAATGGGGGTTAGGGCGGATGGATGGTTCTTCCGACAAGACCACAGTTTTCATGATCCGACAAGCCTACACACGATCCAACTGTCGGACGAACCGCTGTCGGATCCGACGATTGGGTGGTCGTGTCAGGACGTGTGTAGGGCCCTTTATTGAAATTCTCCCCAATTCTCAAATCATAACAGCCTCCCTCCTACATTTGTTTATTATTTTAAAGATCACAATTAGTGAATTATGAGAGATCGATAGTTTCCTTTACAGTGAGGGAATTAAGAGTATTTAACATGCGTTATTAATTAATATTAGTGAGTGTATCTATTACATTTCAAAATAATTCTCAAGCATACATTTTGTTTTAATTGTAATTCATTAATCAGAAAATCAGGAGGAGTATTTAAAATTGTTGAACAAAAAGTGAAGTAAAATAGGCTATTTATACAAAAACAATAATTTTGTATTGAAAGATTGGAACGTCCTTAACGAAGAAGCCAATATTTGGGTATGCATTCCAGAAAAAATACAAACATTGATATGGATAGACCAATGAATAGAATAATGAAACCAATTTGGAGATCGTCCATAGTGAAAACTCTAACTCGAGGTTCTTCTGTTTCTCGAAATAAAATTTTAATCAATTTTTTCCATTGACCCATGTGTTCGACCCACTGGCCGATTCCGCTCTCGAAATAAGACGACAACAATTGATGCAACTGTTGTTTGAATGGGAAATCTAAAAAATAAATTGGATACGTGCAAATTTTCTCCTCCACAATGTGTAATTTTTTTGCAAAAGTTTGAATTTTATTAATCATCATACGGGCGGATTCACACGACGTTATTAGTGCCATATCTGGATTGTTAAAAACGTCATTTAAGGTTCGAATGGGCTCAAAATTCATTTCTCTACCTTTCAAGTCAATAATTAACTGTTTTTTCATTTGGGCTAATGATTTATCAAACTTTGCTTCTTTACTAAGACCGAAAATCATAAGGCATGAATAAGGATATGTACAGACGATAGATAAATTTCGATCTTTGATTTGTTTAATTTCACTGATAGATGGGTATACTAGTGGTACTTGCATATTCTTATAAAGATTGCTCTGGAACCCAGTGATGATCACAATTGACATTAGCATCAGCAGTCCGGCTATAAGCATGCGCGAATTGCTATTCACCGAACGTAACCAGAAAATCGGCTCTGTAATGATAAGACTGTACATTCGATACAATGATAGAGAGAGAGAAATTTGTTTATTGAGGACAAACCAACACAATCCGGAGAAGAACCACGTGATAGTCAACAATAGCCACACTTTCCAGTGAAAACACCAAATTATGGCCTCCCATTTCGGTCGATCCTTTCCTTTTTGAACCACAAAACACATTGTCATTGTATTATAAGCATCTGTGTGCCAACCTAAATTTTCTGGTTCTTCGAATACAGTAATATACCATTGTGACCTATTTGTGTAATTTCTTTTAACCATATTCCATCTGTCATACAAAATCGTCTTAAAATTTTCTAGTGCACAATCCCCTTGTGACTTACTCAAATATGCATCTATCGTCGAATAAAATGCAACTACAGTGTTTTGTAAATTCGGCTTTTTATTAAAATACGCCCCTTTGAGCGTTTTGATTTTTTCACCAGACTTTTGAGACCATGGAGCCCGAGTCCAAATTTCGTATTCATTGGAACAATTCTTTGAGAATTCAAAGAAAAAGATCGCTTGAAAATAATTATTCCAGAATTGCCATTTTTCAACATTATTTAAATATTCCTCTGTTAAACAAGTAGAATTGTCGTCTCGTAAATCGATATAAAAGATAACTTTATTCATTGTGGATGGATATACCATACCGTAATCTATTTGTGGATATAGAATGTTCATTTGTCTTTCTCCTATTCCGTCATACTCATAATCGCAGTCAACACCTGAAATAATCATTGGCCAATTTTCACTAAACGCTTTAAACACCTGTTTAAAATGTGAACTTAGCCTCTCATCTGCATCAGCTCCCACATATATCTCTTTATCCGGATAGAAATGCTTCTTCGCAATATTCACGAGTAGATCAAAGTTCTTTTCCCTTTCCACAAGGATGCCTTCATTTTCATTTATATTAAATATCATTAAAATTAACAATACGTATACATACATGATTAGTATTCTAGAGAGCATGTGGTATTCCTTACTTTTTAAAAAACAGAATAAAAGCAATCTTTGAAAACTCACCAACAAACTCGGTCTTTTATACCAAAAATTATTTACGTATATTGATAATTACAATAAGAATTCATTTTTGTTTTATTTATTTAGTTTCGATATGCGCCTATGTTAATATTTATAAGCCAATTATTAGTAGAGAAACGGGTCAGAATACCTAGTGATATCCTTTGTAAATATCTTTTTAACATATAATTATCTATAATTTTTATTTCGACATCCCGTTGCTACGCATTAACTTATACCCTACCACATGTCCAAGTTTGACTGGGGATTTCCAGTTATAGATTGCAATACGGCCCCAATTACACTGAAGAAAAAACGATATATTTATTGTTAAGAAATTTTATTTGATATGAATAGATGGTGAAGTTAATTATGGCAAAATTGATCACTGTTCGATACGAATAAATGATATATACTCTCATATTTTTTGAGTAACTCTAGATATATTAATAGTTAAGATGCCGCTATTCGAACCAAGCACCAATAAATAAATTATTTGTTTGAGTGGAATAGTTAATTTTAATAGTTGGTTATTTAAATACATACATAGTCAAGGGTGTAATTATTGACTGGTAAAGCTGGATTTTTACTTTCCTGTTTAGGACTCGAGAGTAGAGTTGTTTTTTCAGGAAATAGGCACACTTCCAAGTGGTTTGGATTTTTGAGTTTATTTCCGATTGGATATTATTATCAGTAGATACTAAAGATCCCAAGTATCTGAACTCCGAGACCCTCTCAAACGTGCGATTTCCCAGGGTTATTTGTGACTCTTGAAATCCTAGACACGTGCAAATATTTTGTATTTTCGACGTTGACCCGAAGACCTGCCTTTTTTTGGTTTATATTCAAGGGCCCTAAATAATTCTTCCACATTAATTTATTTGAACGGAACAAGTACTTTTACATGTTATCAGTATACATATACCATAAATATTAAATTACAAATCAGACTACAAATAACAGTAAAATCTATCTACCCAGCATCAGTTTCTTAACACTAACAAGAGAACAATTGTTAACGTCTTAGGATTAATTGATTAGGTCTCTTTGAAGTCTGATCAGGTAAACAAAAAGCTGTTTTGCGAATTTAAAGCTTTTTGGTAGGTTTTTATTAGTTCTTTTTTGTCTCTTTTGGGGAAGGGGGTTTGTTAACTCTTCTTTCCATTTAGAGATAGGAAAAGCAAGGGTTGGTTTTTGAAATTAGGCTGGAATAAGGAAATCTCTGCGTTACTAAGGTAAATATTTTGTTTATTTTTAAAATATTTTTTCTTTTTTTTTAGATAATATGGTTAAAAGGGATAGTCAATCCAGGGTTGGGACTAGAAGTATAGGTGTTGAAACCAGTGGTGGTATTTTTCTTATGTGGATGATTCAGATGGTTATATAGATTATAAGGATATAGGGAAGAATGGTATTAATTTAAATACAGTCTGGTTCCTACAAGTTAGTTAATTCAGATATTAATATGTAGGTTTGCATTCATTTGTAGGATCTGGCATTGATTTGTGGAAGTCTGTCTATTTATTACTACTTGGGATTATAGTCTTCTGCCTCCTATGATTAAATCAATTATAAATTTTGTCAAGTCCTAAAGTCCTAGAATTGTAAAAAATTTTATTTAGTTCTCACAAGCAGAGATTAGCTGAGGTAGAGAGAGGTCATACCATCCTTGTTAAGGTTTTGACCAGGTTTCCTTAACAACTTATGGCAAATGCCGGATGGCTAATGCGTCGCTTGCTCCTGGTATCGGGTTTTTGCGCGGAATTTTTAAATTACTTTTTGTCTTTTGATGGAAATCTATGGTCATGTTATTTGTTAATGAGCATACATTTCTATTTTTTTCTTTTTCTTTTTTTTTTTACTTGTTTATTAATTGTTAAATTGTTGTAATTAATTTGTATTGATGTTTGTTAATGTATTGTTAGCTTAGATTGTATTGATGTTTGGAGGACTCCAGCCACCGAGGACTTGTGCCTCTAAGCAGGTCGAGGAATAAAGGGATTTATTTATTTATTTAAAAAAAACGTCAACGCCAATGAAAGCACTACATTATATATGCTCATCATTCGGTTTAGGGGTGAAGCCTTGATGTAGCTTTGATCTCGGGCAATCAATGTAAAACATGTCTTGCGATCTCAAACTACAACATGGAACATTTATTTTTAGCTGTGATAACAGTAAATTGCTATCAATCTGGCTATTTAATAAAGGCTACATCCAAATAATGACGCCTGCTATCAAGGTCAGGAAGGATAAATTGATTTTGTAAAAAGACATTTGAAGAGGAATCATTTTGGATGAACCAGTTTAAAGGACAGCCTGCCTCCATTTACTATGGACAGGTACAAAGCGCGTTCTGGGTGAATTTATCAACAATATAAATTCTATCCACGACAAAATTAAATTTACCAGCGAAATCGAAAAAGATAAAACACTAAATTATTTAGATGTAGAAATCAAAATTTCAAATAAAAAACATACTTTTGGAATATTTAGAAAACCCAGGACCACAGACACAGCTATAAATAATAATTCCTGCAGACCTATCACACACAAATTAGCAGGATTCCACTCAATGATTCATAGATTAACCAACATCCCTTTAGATAAAACAAATTTCAATAAAGAATTAAACAAATTGCAGCTAAAAACGGTTACGAGAAAACCCTTATTGACAAACTATTAAAAAAGAAAATTGAAAAAGTCAACTCTGAATCTGATTTATTCCCAAATGTCCGAGCCAGAATCAAAACCAAAATTAATAATCCCATACTATGGAAAAATTTCGGAAACTTTAAAATTAAAATTCAAAACTTTAGGATATCAAACTATTTTCAAATCCTCTAGAACATTGGGATCTGATATTAGCAATAATAAGAAAGACAAAATTCAAAAAATGGACAAAAAAGGTGTCTATTCCATAACATGTGGAGAATGTGATTCGACCTATATAGGAAAAACAGAACGAAATTTAAACACACGCATTTCGGAACACAAAAGGGTTTTTAAAGGGGGTTCGGGGCATAGTGCATTTGCAGACCATTTAATCTCCGAGAAACATTGTTTTCCAGATGAATCAAATATTAAATTAATTAGATCAGAATTAGATCCCTTAAAAATTAGTATTTTCGAATCGTTAGAAATTTTAAAATCATACAATAATTCACCAAAAAAATTCTTAAATCGTAAAATAGAAATTCCCGAAAGCTTTATTTTAAAAATAGCTGCTAAAATATAAACTTCACGAACGCCAACTACAGTCAAAATAAAAAAACAAGTATAAATGTCAATTCTTAACTTGCCCACCCTGTGTAATTTCTAACCTAACCACATGAAAGATGTTAACATTTCATTCATAAATTAATTCCTGTGAATACATTGTAATAGACTGATGAAGAGGACAAAGCCCTCGAAACTATAGTCTCGTTATAAATAAATAAAATTTATAATTCCAGCAGAAGACACACTCTTTTATTGTCTCCTTCAATATATAAAAATTCTGCTACTCTCGGCAAAAACTTTCAATTTAATTATTTTGTATATTTGTTTTATATATGTATTAGGATTATTTATTTATTTGTTTATTTATTTTGTTTATTTATAATATTTTATTCTATTTATTTGCTTATTTATTGTTTTATTTTTTAAATCATGACTTTCATCAAGCGCTCCTCGTGGAGCCTATGATGAAAAAAACCACAAACACACACACACACACACACACACATAATGATAATAAAATTTAATTCATACATATAGAAATTCTCTCGAAACGTTTGCGGGTTTTTAATGAATGTTTTATGATTTTTTTTTATAAAAAATTTTATTTCTTATAATTTCGATTATTTGCTCATAAGAATTGGAGAGTTATGTTATTTTGTCATTGATCATATCATCAGAACTTGACCAAATTAATATGGGACCACCCCTAAGGTACCCTCTTTCTAATAAAAAAAGAATCGGTCCATGTGGCAAAAATTTCTCGCTGAATATACATAAAATAAATAAATAGATCTTGAATATCTTGGAGCTATACTGATCAAAACGCAGAAAGAATCATTAAAATCGGTTCATAAACCAAGAAGTTATGCGTGAACAAACATAGCAAAAAATGTCCAATACGAATAAAGATAAGAGTAAATAAATATATGTAATATTCATTTACTATGAGTTTAGGATTCTTGGTTCAGTTATTTTCTGTACTTTCTGAAGATCGGTTGATAGCCCGAAATATATATATTGAAAAAATTTTTACATCTTTTAATTTTTTAATTTTAATGTGAAACAAGTGACCAAGAATCCTTAACTCATAGTAAATGAATATTAGATATAATATTTATTTACTCTTATCTTTATTAAAGATGTTTCACCTTGCACCAACACTACAATCTCTACTAATTATTAGGTCCAATATCAATGAAATCGGAAACTCTACTGAACCCTTTGCAAAAAAATCATCAAAATCGGTTCACAATTGGCGAAGGTAACATAGATAGAAAAAAAATTTAGTCGAATTGAGAACCTCCTCCTTTTTGAAAGTCGGTTAAAAATTAAGTGCTGATGTAAAAATGATTGTCATGTAAGAATGAAGGTATGCCTTTAGACCAGGGGTCTTCAACGTTTTACAAATCAAGGGCCAAAATTTTTTTTTCTGCACAGCGGGCCGGACCATAGGTATTTTTATAAGGATTTTTTTTAACCGACTTCAAAAAAGGAGGAGGTTCTCTATTCGATTGAATTTTTTTTTTTTTTTTTTTTTTTGTGCCTATGTTACCTCATATCTCCGCCAATTGTCAACCGATTTTGAAAATTTTTTTTGCATTGTGTCCAGTCTAGCTTCCGATTGGTCCCATTTTTTTTTCGATTTTTTTTCCATAGGTATTAGACCTTTTTTATTAGGTTTGTTTAGACCTAACCTCTTTTGTTTATGAACCGATTTCGATGGTTCTTTTTTTATCCGAAAGGGGTGTCTTAGGGATGGTGTCATATTAATTTGGTCAAGTTCTGATGATATAATCACTATTAATAACATCACTAAAAAGAGAAAAATAAAAATTTTTAAGAAAAAATAAAAACCGACTTCAAAAAATTAAATGCAACAAATATAAAAATACACTAAAAGGTATAAAATAATTATTATCTTATTTAGTTACAACTAAACGACGAAATATTAACACGAAATTACTTTTTTGAAGTCGGTGCCAAACATATACCTTTTATGAATCGCACTCGAGGGATCTTACTTAGTACGTTTGGCGGGTACGCTCGCTTATAGGTATAGTTTGTTTGGCACCGACTTTAAAAAATAATTTCGTGTTAATATTTCGTCGTTTAGTTGTAACTAAATAAGATAATAATTATTTTATATCTTTTAGTGTATTTTTATATTTGTTGCATTTAATTTTTTGAAGTCGGTTTTTATTTTTTTCTTAAAAATTATTTTATTGGCAATGGTCAGGATGATTAAACAAGTAGATAAGTAGAAAACATTTATTTATTGAGCCAACATCAACAAAAGGGGCAAATAAAAATCAATACAATGCAATTGGTCAATGAGATGTCTGACACTGCTTATTTTTAACCAGTTTATGTATCAATTTCTGGTTTAATATTGCTGGTTGCAATCCTCAAACTGTTCTCAAGGTGAACATCGGTGATTCTGGTCCTCGTTTTGGATTTCATGTTTTTCATGCGTGATAATAACTGCTCACATGTATATGTGTTTTGTTATTTCAAAAGACGGATCGTACTTTATATGTTTGGCGGGTACGCTCGCTTATAGGTTTAGTTTGTTTGGCACCGACTTCACAAAGTAATTTCATGTTAATATTTCGTCGTTTAGTTTTAACTAAATAAGATAATTATTTTATACCTTTTAGTGAATTTTATTTTATTTTTGAGTTATTATTAATTTATTTATTTATTTTTATATTAGTTAAAGTTTGCCCACTATGGCCATTTTTTTGAAGTCAGTTTTTATTTTTTTCTAAAAATTATTTTTTTGTAGTCGTTATTGAGAGTGCTGTTGGCGGGCCGCAGAAAACATATCGGCGGGCCGCGGGTTGAAGATCCTTGCTTTAGACGGTTCCGGAGAGGATGAATACATGGCCCATGAGGTGGGGGTTTTAGTCGGTAGGACACAACACCGGCACAACGTCCACCAACGATTTTCCCCACCTCTCAAAAAAAAAAAAAAAAAAAAAAAAAAATGTAAGAATTTTTTTTAAATAAAAATAAATATTCTTGCTTAAATTATGATTTTTTAATCTTTTATGATCTTAGAAATTGAATGTAATAAATAAATTAAGTGAACATTTATGTTTAATTGTAAAATCTATCTATAATCTATATTTATAAAATTAAGGCTTTGTCTGTACATTGGTCCAAATCACGCCAAATTTTGGTTGCACACGTTTCAAGCAAAGTTATGAACGAAAACACCCTTAACATAATTCCTGTCTGTCTGTATGTATGTATGTAGTGTATGTATGTATGTATGTATGTATGTCGTCTGTTTCCGTCGTTTCCGAAAAGTTGCTCACGATTCTCGTAGAAACGGCTGAAGGGATTATTATGAAATTTCATATTTACATCAGATGTCTTCTACCTTACGTTTTTAGATATATAACGTTTTGATATTTTGACCCCAGAGGGGGGTTTGGGGGGAGCACGAATGAAAATTATCAAATAACTCCTAAACTATTAACCCTAAGGAAAATTTTATGAAAAACAAAGTTGTAGAAGATGTGATTTCTGACAAATTTTGTTTAAAAAAATTGCCCCAAAAAACAACCCAAAAAGAGGGAGGGTGAAAAAATATAAATTCTTGCTCTTGGAGCAAACTCAACCAAATCTTGTATACATAATCTCTGGGCCTCTAGAGAGTTAGAAATACAAAAACTAGCCACCCAAAATGGGGGGGAGGGAAAAAAAATGAAAAAATTTTATCTTGGACCAAACTCAACCAAATTTGTATACATAATCTGTGGGTCACTAGAAGGCTAGAAATGCAAAAACTGGTTTCGGAGGGTGGGTGCGGGGGTGGAATGGACTAGGGATGGGTTAGGGTATGGGGTGCGCGGGGTGGAATGGGGGTGGGGTGAGGGAGTGATGCGGAGTAATGTGGGGGTGCAGTAGGAGGTAGGGTCCAGGGGGCGTAGGCGGGGTGTGGTGCGCAGGGTTGGAGGGCACGGGGTGGGGTATGGGGTGCGGGGGTCCGAGGTGGGTGGGGTGCGGGAGCGGGGGTTGGGCACGAGTGCATGGCGCGGGGGTTTCGGGGGGTGGGAGTGGGGGGTGAGGATGGGGGTGTGGCTCGTGGGTTAGGGTGCGGATGGAGTGTTTGGGTGGTGGTGTGGGGGCGGGGTTGGGCATGGTGTGGTGGTGGGGTGCTGGGTGGATTTCGGGGGTGGGGAGGGGGAGGGGGGGTTCGTGGGCTGGGGGCCCAGGGGTCTGCCCCCTGGCTAGCAAGAGGGCCGCCGAAGGCGGGCCTTGCAGCTAGTATTTAATTAAAAACTTAGGTGGGCGGTTAATTTTGCCGCTGAGTGTATTAGTGGTTAAAAAAATAATGTCCCCGTGATCGCGCAAGCAAGCCGATTATATAATAAGTAGGTATAAATTTAATCCTCTCGAATTCTCTAATTTGACCCCTTCTCTCTCTCTCTCTCTCCCTCTCACTGGATTGTGGGTGGGGTGCGTCATTTAACAAATAAATAAAATATATTTTTGGATTTGCATGCATGCTATTTTGAGTGGCGGATATATTTTAATGATTTTGACATTCGGATATTCTATCTTTGTCTTTTTTATCCGGGGGGCTTGAATTTCGATTAATTGGAATAATTTTTCGTTTTTTTCAATCCAGCTCTTTTGATGATTGACAGACATAACGAATATAGATGGGGGGAGAGGGGGGGGAGCGGGTGGAATATTAGTTAGTTTGGCTGACACTCTCAACGAATCAAGATTCGAAAATATAACAGTCCATTTAATTTTTGATTATAAATATATAAAATTTGCCCCTGCCCCCGCTCCCCCTTTCGGGGCGCGTGGCTTTTGACACGTGTCAGCCGTCCCCCCGGGTAAGTAATCAACGGCTGGCTTTGCTCTTTACTCTAGTACTTTGGGCCAGGAACAAGCCGCCGCTGTTTTTATTTAAAAAGACCAGACATTGGAAAAAGTTTAAAAACGCAATTAAAAGATATTTTTAATTTAAAATATTCGTTAAGCACTAAAAATCTACCTAGTTAGTAGTTATCAGCCCCGTGGTGGAGAGCTGATACGGGCCCTGGGAGCAAAATCAAACCAGCGGGCTCCTCAATTCTGGCGCAAATAAAAGTACTACATTTTTAAATTTGTAAAATATTTTATTATTTAACAAATAAATAAATCTGTAACTTAATATTAGCCCACTAAATAAGAGGGTTCAGCTTACATTAATTGCGGGAAAATATTTTTTCTAGGATCGTTTGGTATGGTGTGGGTATGCCAAATCTAAGTTTGCGACCTCGAAAGTGTGGGGAGGCAACTTTTGGTGGCCGAAAAACCTCGAAATTTTCGGACTTTTTCCAGTTTTTCGCTTATAACTCGAAAACAGTTCATATTTTGTAAATAACCGTTCTATAGTAAATTAAAGAGGACAAAATTTCGCGTCGATTCAAAAAAAAAATGCAAAATTGGTCCAGTAGTTCGATTTTTAATGGGGATCCAAAAAACAGCCCCCGGGATCACTTTTAAATATCCCAAAAACTCTCACTTTTTTCGATTTTTTCTCAATTCGACCATGAAGGAGCACGTTTTCGACAAAGGCTACTCTATACATTTTTAAACTAGATTAAATTATGTCTTCTTTAATTTACTATAGAACGGTTATTTAGAAAATATGAACTGTTTTCGAGTTTTAAGTGAAAAACTGAAAAAAGCCCGAAAATTTCGAGCCTTTTCGGCCACCAAAAGTTGTCCCCCACACTTTCGAGGTCGCAAACTTAGATTTGGCATACTCACACCATAACAAACGATCCAAGAAAAAAATATTTTGCCGCATTTAATGTAAGCTGAACCATTTTTTGAATCCTCTATTTACTGGGCTATATGCTATATGTTATGTTGGTGCGCCTGTATTTAGGCAACTGTTGAGCGCAGAAGAATGAAAGCTGCGTAAGAGCTAGGCGAGGCCAGTCGTTGATGGAATCCACTCCACAGAGTTTTTTATTTATTATTTATTATATTAACTTTTCAATAAATCTCTTTTCAAATTCAACTCCATGTTTTAATTTTGCTTCACACCAGCGCCTCTATCGTGAAATTTTGTTGTCCGTCTGGAAGTTCGGTGTCTGGAGCTAAAATTTGTTTAGATCGGCAGAAAATAATTTCAAACATCACAAATAGCCCAGTAAATAGAGAATCCTAAAAGTGGTTCAGCATACATTAATTGGGGGAAAAGATTTCTTTCTAGGATAGTTTGGTATGGTGTGGGTATCCCAAATCTAAGTTTCCGACCTCGAAAGTGTGGTTGACAAGTTTTGGTGGCCGAAAAAGAATCTTCATTTTGGGTGTTTATTTTCAAAAATTTTAAACTAAAATTTCAAAAATAATAATTTCTATGAAAAATATGAAAATATTTATATTTTGGTATACATGTGAAAGAAAATATGTTTTTTCACCTAAAGCCGAGGAAAACCTCATTAATTTCTTTTTAATAAATAAATAATTAGCCAAATTAGTTAAATTCCTAATAACCGCATTTCCTGCTTCAAATGTAATTAAAAAATAAAAATACTTCAACATCTACACTGTAGTGCAAAAAAATTGATCCACCAATAAAAACTTTATTAAATAGTAAATTATTTTTAATTTTTTCACAAGTAACCATATATTATTGCAAGTGTACTTGCCACTTGTCGTTGACTTAGCCCTTGATTAATTAGGCACACAATTTGAACTGCTTGAACTTGAGAAATATCCATTTTGTATATTTTTATATCTTTCTATCAATGATGCTTAATTCAAAATTATTCATTTTATTGATATTTCAAATGGAATTTGATCTTTTATTAAAACTTTATTTAAATGTAAAGTGATATTGAGAGAAAGTAGGATAATTTGTAATTGTATCTTTTAATTTAATTTTACTTATTTTTTTTTATAAAATTCAATAATTAACAACAATATTTATTGAATATGTTAGTTTAAGAGTTAAGTACCTGGAGCCACCGAGCGATGCTCGGCAACTTTTTACTTCAGTTAAAAGTTATATAATAATATTATTTTTAATTTAAAATTATGATAAAAACCACCCCCGGCACCCCACCCCTATGCCACCCCGATACACACCTGGACTCCCGCCCCATACCGCACCCGTACACCACACCCCCACCACGCCCCCTGGACCCCGAACCCGCCACTCCACCAACTGCACCACCCACCCCCACCCCCAGTTTTTGCATTTCTAATTTTCTAGTGGCTCACAGATTATGTATATACTATAGGTATATAAATAAATTCCCTATAATTATTTTTTTTTAATTAAATAACAATTTATCGAGTTTTATAATAATCAATTAAATTGGCAAATTCTAATATATAATCATATTTCTTATTAACTCTGTGGAATTTAATACTCAAATTTATAATCAATTAAATTGTTTATTTTTTTATTTCATAAATTTTATTAAACCAATTATTTTACATTAATTAATGTATACATTGTATTTTTGCTTCGATTCCGGAGATTACTTCTCCACCATCGAGTGTCCTTATTCATCTTTAGTCCTTGTTTTTAATAAGAGGAAAAATCTAATTAGATAAAAAACTTCTTTTCCGATAATTATTTCAATTCCATTATTCCCCAATCAAATCGATTGGTTTTCACCCTCCCTCGTCTTCTCACCCAATCCTCAATTAAATTGTTTAATTATTTAATATATATATATTAATATTTGTTATAAGCTATTAGTGGGTTTTAAAATTAAAAAGCCAATTAAAAATAAAAGATAATTGAAAAAAATGTAAACAAAGTTTTTTAATGAGATTTCCATCTATCAATAATTACTTTAATTAAGAAAAGATCAATTAAGATGAAATTTGTCGAGGTCCAAACCTAGCCAGATCGTTTTCTCATCCTCAAAACTTGTTAATAGAGTTGATTTAATCAATATCGGTAGAGCCATTTTCAAAATAGAACAAATAAAAGATACAAACAAATAAATATATAAACAATTTTTGCTCGTTTAATAAGAGTGGATACAACAAATTATATGGTTATTTTAAAAATAATTTTGTATTTAATAAAGTTTTTATTGATGGCTCGATTTTTTCCACCGTAGTTGTAGAATAAAATAAATAAATGAAGGGGGGAGGGAGGAGGGGGATGTCACGTGGATGACCGCATCAGAATGAACGTGAATGAAAATAAAAAGGTTAAAATTGAATATTGAAATGTCCCTGTTAAATAAATAACGCGAATGAGAATTTTTAATTTATTTTGTAATTGTAGAATAAATAATAGATATACTAGTTGGTTGGTTGTATTCTATTTTATTCTATACTATTCTATTATAGAATTGGCGAGAGAGAGAGAGAGAGAGAGAGATGGATGGATATTTATAGATGGAGGGACGTTTGACTCTCTCTCTCTTGGAGGATAACTAAACACGAGCAAATTGGAAACACCAACACACACACACACACACTCGAGTAGCATTAGGAGTAGGAGTAGTAGTTGAGGGCATAATGGAATTAATATGGGTGACGAAGGTCGGGCGGGCGGGTCAGGCCAAAGGTCACCCCCCCCCCCCTCGAACTCTACTTGAGCAACCGACAGACAAGCAGGGGAATTGCAGACCCGCATTTCAAACCAACTTTCTCTATATACTATACTAGATAGGCAGAAGACCTCAATCACTTTCACTTATCTATACTATACACTGAAAATAACGATATATTTATAGTTAAGAAATTATATTTGATGGTCATGTTAATTAAGCCGAAATCAAAATTTGTTCAATATGAATAAATTATATACGTATTAAGTATTCTCATATTTTTGGAGCAACTCTAGATATATTAATAGTTAAGATGCCGCTATTTGAACCAAGCGCCAATAAGTAAATTATGAAAAATATTGTTATTTGAGTAAAATATTAGAATAGTTAAATTTAATAGTTGGGTATTTAAATGGAATAATACGTAATTACGACAAAAAATGATATAAACTTGAATATTTTTTTATTTATATGTATGTGTAGCGGCCCGTGTTGCTTTGGCTACGAGCTTTTAGACACGGCCGCTAGACGACTCAGTCAGATCGTTGCGACACTTTGCATGACTGATAATATTTCAGTCATGTATTAAGCCAGCTACCCGCAAGCTAGCTTGGTGCCCAGCCCAGGGACGAACATCGCTCTGTCCAAATCATTGTTAGGACCCCACCAACTAGGTGGGCAGCGCGGACACGCACCACGCAACCAACGGCCCTAACATATGTATTTCTGACTAAAAGATGAGTATATTCATTTGATGTAGAATCTACTATATTCAATTATATGAATTATATAAATATTTATTTTAACTATTCATTTGGTTGAATTAATTAGATTAATATTTGAATTAAGTTACGAGGTAATCTAATTTTAATATATATTAATATTTCTTATAATCGTATAGTGAAAAAAAAATAATGTAAACAAAATTTATGTTATTTTTTTTAAATATCTTAATTATTAAGATGTCACTATTTGCGTTTTATGTTAACAAGACATTCATTTGTTATTAAGAGATATCTATTAGAATAAAATAGATCATTCAAGTATATAATATATTTGGATTAAATACCTAAAAATTTGTTCATATTTGGAATGATTTCGTGAAGTGAAACTTCTTTAGCGACGTATCTGTTAGAATTTGTTTGTTACAATAAAGGGGAAATAAGAGAAAACCCTTGAGGGGCAATCTTGCATGCCAGGGGGTTACGCCCCCTCCGTACTTTGTTTTAAAATAATAATTTAAATTTACTAATTTAATAAATGGCACAGTCAAGGATGCCAAATACACGCCCAGACCTGTTTCATACAAGTAGAGGGATTAATTTTTTAATTTCTCTTATTTTCCTTTTGTCTCCAAGTAAGAAATAATTAAATCGAAATCAATATCAGATTTCGATATTGATCATTTGAAATTATTATTAATTTGCCGAAACTGCAAACTGCGTAGGATAGAGAGTTTTGAAAAAGTTTCACTTTTTATTCTAATTAATTTTATTTATCTGTCTTTGTGGCCCTCAGGCTGAACGTTTGTCTTTGATTTAAGGGCGGTTGGTTGGGTTGCCTGCCTGCCTGGCTGCTTAATAAGGGCCCAGGCAGGGTGGGGGTTCCCTTTCTCCTTCTATATTATATAGTCTCAATTCAATTTCATTTTCTTTCCTTTCTCTACAAATATTAAGAAGGAAAAGAATTCAAGTGTCCTAATCGAATATGAATTGCACTTGAATATTGGATTTAATCCTCAACACTTATTATATGAATGAATGGGGGGTGGAAGTTGAAGGAAAAAGGTGAGTGGGGGTGGATCTCCCCCCCCCCCCATTTGATCTTTGTCTCCTTTAATCCTCGAGTTGGAAGTTTAGGAGAGAAATCTGCACGAGCTGAGGGAATTAAATCATCAAATCAATTAACGAATTCATATTTCCGAGATATCTTTGATTCCCCTCCCCTCCACCCCCCTCACTCTCTTTTAATACTCTTCTTATCTCCATCTTTATTTAAAATAGATTTTGTAAACGCATTCCAATTCCAAAAGGGCTTTTCCTTTCTCCTTTCTTCGTGCTCTCTTCTTCTTCTTTGAATAACTAAGAAGGAAAGTGAAAAGTATTTGAAATATTTACCAAGTCCCCTCCCCTCCTCCCCCATAAAGGAACAGAATGAGATTGTCAAAGGGAATTCTTCGAGGGACGAACGAACGAAGGATGGCTGGCTGGCTGGAACTGGCCTTCCTTCCTTCCTTCCTTGTATAAGAAGAAGAACTGATTCCTCCTCCACTCGGAGGTGAAAATTCAAAGACAGGCCAACGGAATGTCTTCATGGGATAGATTTGTATGTATAAGGAGAAATCAATTAGGTTGTGTTCTAGAAACATATACCTACATATTTAAGCGGCCCCTACACGATCATTCTGACTGTCAGAATGTATCAATCCGATTGTCATTCGTGACTTCAATCATTCAGAACCCTACACGATCATTCCGACTGAAGTTTTTTTGGCTCACTCTACAGTTACAAACGTTGTAAAATCAAGACCTTGTTACTTTACTGGTCGCCGGTATTAACAAATAGATCTACCGTCTTTTTTCCGAAAATAAGACACTGTCTTACTTTCTTTTTTGGTCCAAAATACGCGCTAGGGCTTATTTTCGGGGGAGGGCAAAAATAAAAGTATATTTATATATTTTTATTTAATATTTATTTTACACAGAATTCAGAAATTTAAATTTATTCAATTACAGTCATGTCATCTTCTTCTGGAAGATCGTCATAAATAAAATTCTGAATTATATTCTGATTTTCTTCCAAATCCAGATTTACACCCCTGTAGTCTTCCACGATTCCCTTTTTGTACTCGACGGAATAGCTCTTTCGTTTTGTACTCATTTGGGGTTAAAAATTATTCACTTTATTTTTAAATAAAATTACGTATGAGGAAATTATCAGACTTACAAGACTGAAATGAATGAACGTTGTATACCTGCACTGTCGCTCAATGTAGACTGCTGCCTTATTTTGTATTTATAAGATAAATTCCAAGAATTAATTTGAAACCAACTGTAGTGGTAAACAATTAATTTCTCGGAATATTTTGTTTCAAACATTTCTCTGAAATACGAGTATTAGGAAAGCTAAACATATTATTACTTATACTTAATAAATCAACAGCAGATTTTAACGAATTCTTTTTGTCACATTATTTTAACTAGGGATTATTTTCGGGGGATGTCTTATTTTACAAAAAGTTCCGAAAATCACGATAGGACTTATTTTCGGAGGATGTCTTATTTTCGGAAAAAGACGGTATGATATCTTCAATAAAGATAAGAGTAAATAGATATTTTATTTAATATGGATTTACTATGAGTTAAGGATACTAGGTCACTTATTTCACATTAAAATTAAAAAATTAAAAGATATAAAATTTTTTCTTCTTTCAATATATATATTTGGCTATCAACCCATCTTCAGGAAATACAGAAGTTAACTAAATTTAGTTACCTTCTGTATTTCCTGAAAGATGGGTTGATATCTGAATATATATATTGAAAAAGAAAAAAATTTTATATCTTTTAATTTTTTAATTTTAATGTGAAATAAGTGACCTAGTATCCTTAACTCATAGTAAATCCATATTAAATAAAATATCTATTTACTCTTATCTTTATTAAAGATGTTTCACCTTGCACCAACACCACAATCTCTACTGATTATGATATCTTCATCTAAATTAATGTTCTTCCATGGCTGCTTAGTAAAATGATAATATAAACACTAATAAGGTCCTCTTCACACTTTAATATATGTAGTCAAGTAATTCAAGTGAATAATAGTATTTTAAATTATTATTGATTTTTTGATGAAATTTGATTCCATTTTCAAATAATAAATGAAAATATAACTATCATATTACATAATTATCAAATTCATTAAATATTCGAATTCTTAAAATTGAAAAGATTGAAGGTACCATTACACGCTTCATTCAGAATGTCAATCTCCCCTCCTTTTTACATGATTGAAGCTCTGATTTCTGGAAACCCGTCCATCTCGTTCATCAGTCCATCAGTCCTAGCCCTACACGCTCAATCGGAATGTCAATCCTAGACAAGACTCACAGTCAGAATGATCGTGTAGGGGCCGCTTAAGAGTGGTTCGTATTTTAGAAGTATGTGGAAATCAACGGTATAACCCGGAAACTTGTTCGGTTAGATAAAATACTAATAACTGTAGATTTTGAGCCATATCGATCATCGTGTAACCAAATTTCATCAAAAAATAAATAATAATTTAAAATTAATTATTTACTTGAATTACTTGATTGCATTAAAGTGTGAAGAGGACCTTATTAGTGTTAATATTATCATTTTACTAAGCAGCCATGGAAGAACATTAATTTAGATGAAGATATCATATTGAAGGAGAAAATAAAAGAGTGTGTCTTCTGTTATAAATTTTATTTATAACGAGACCTATAGTTTCGAGGGATTTGCCCTCTTCATCAGTCTATTACAAATTAATACACAGGAATCCTTACCCAATAGACTGATGAAGAAGGCAAAACGATTCGTTGCAGTTTATTTATTATTTATTTAATTAGTTTTAATTTTTAAATAATATAATTAAGAACACTCTAAAAATAAAATAAAATAAATAACCGAGAGGGGTGGGGGGTGAACAAGTCACACTAGTTTTTTCTTCTTCTTTTAATCGAATTAAGGGCTGAATGACTGACTGAGTGTGTGGGTGTTATCGTTCGTTATCCAGCTGCCCTCTGCGCCCCCCTCTAACGGTTTTTCTCTCTTTTTTAATTTATTTTTCTCTCTGTCCCTTTAAAGGATTGCATTTGGATTATTATTAGCCTAGAAGTTCATTTCCTGTCTGGGTGGGGGGGGGGGTGTTCTTCTTCTCTCTTTTCTTTCTTAAGTCTCTCCAGGAGGGCCTTATTTTATCTGCGTGGACCCTGCCCCCCTGCACCCCCTCACCCCCTGTCCCTGGTCGCTCGTACAATTCCCTTTTTATGGGTTCATTCACGCCCCCCCCAGACCTAAAGAGTTCCTCCTTTCTTTTCTGCCACCTCTGTGGATGCTGACCCTTTATCTCACTTGGTACACAAAGGACCCCTTCCAACTTTTTCTATTTATTTATAGAAACAGAAAATATTTACCAGAAAAAGAGAAACAAAATGAGAATTACGAATATTTAAGATAACTATACGCTATAGTGAGTGGGTGGGATAAACCGAATCATTAACCAGAGGAGATTGTCTCGAATTAGAAGCCATTTTACTTTTTTTTTCGAGACGGCTTTTAATGTTTTTTAATTTGATCCTTTTTATTTTTTATCTATACCTAAGGAGCGAGAAACGTTAACGTTAATCTGAAATGTAAATGAATAATAATTATGAATGAAATTCATTTTATAAATACGTATAAAAGGATTGGAAAACAAAGATAAAAAATATTAAACCTCAAACGGGAGGGGGGGGGGGGCTTGCTTATTACAAGCTCAACCAAAAAAAAATGTTAATTTACTTTTGAATAATAAATAAATTTATTTATTTATTTCTCGAATTGCTTAGATGAGTCCTCGGTGGAGGGGGGGCAATCAGGTTTTCAATACAAATGAAATTACAACAAATTAAATAAACAGTCGAAATGTCGTGCATTCTGATAAGCTTATCTCATTAAAATATGTATTCTTAGTGGTTTCAGCCGAAACATCTTTACAAATATTAAAAAAACTAAGCTGACGTGTTCTGATGTGGCCATCCACTTGACTTTACCATACAAACTGGCCCCTCTGTTATATTTAATATTTAATAAAATTATTTATAATCATATAGGGGAGGGGTTAGTTTTTGCATTTTTAGACTTCTGGGATCCCACTGATTATGTATACAAAATTTGGTTGAGTTTGCTCAAATGGCCTAGATTTTTAATTTTTAACCCCTCCGTCCACCCCCCTTAATTTTGGGTCGATATGCACCAAAATCTAATTAGCTCTTAATCTCAATAAACCAAAACTACGTGTGAAATTTGGTGTCGATATTCACAATTTTTTTGAGCTAGATGGTCGACAAACATTTGATAACACAGACTAACTAACAGACATTTTGACAAAACAATTATTATCTCGAAAAATATAATTTGTTCAATGTTTACTTATTAGGGCTTTTTTGAAGACCAAAATGCCATGGTTTAGCTCAATTTTTTTTAATCAAAATAGTTTCAGCCGTTTTTGAGATATTTCGAGAAAAATGAAGGAAAAAAAACCCACTTTTTTCATGCACGATTACAATGCTTGACCATAACCTGTATGGTAAAGTAAAAAATAAGTGAAATTAAATTAAAAGATACAATTACAAATTATCCTACTTTCTCTCATTATCACTTTAAATTTAAATAAAATTTTAATAAAAGATCAAATTCTATTTGAAATATCAATAAAATGAATAATTTTGAATTAAGCATCATTGATAGAAAGAAATAAAAATATACAAAATGGATATTTCTCAAGTTCAAGTAATTCAAATTGTGTGCCTAATTAATGAAGGGCTAAGTCAACAACAAGTGGCAAGTACACTTGCAATAACCAATAATTTCAATAATGTATGGTCACTTGTAAATAAATTAAAAATTATTTACTAATTTTTAAGGATTTAGGTGTCGGTTCTAGGTGAAACATTATAAGTAACTTATGAGGAGAATTTTCTAGAAAATTCTCCTCATAAGTTAATTATTACTATTTAATAAAGGTTTTATTGCTGGCT
Organism: Forficula auricularia; assembly: GCA_024734495.1. Lineage (NCBI taxonomy): Eukaryota > Metazoa > Arthropoda > Insecta > Dermaptera > Forficulidae > Forficula > Forficula auricularia. Next base: position 110,004 of record JALMQS010000171.1, read on the forward strand.
CGATTTTTTTGCACTTCACTGTAGGAAAATCGAACTTTCCGAAAGCCGTATCTTAAAAATAGCTCCACAAATAAAAACCCCAATACCGCCACCTATAGCTAAAAAATGAAACAAGTATAAACAGTAAATCATAATTTGCCCAGACCACATGTAAAGCTCGCTTTCCATTTATACATTAATTCCTGTGAATCAATTGTAATAGACAGATGAAGAGAGCAAAGCCCTCGAAACGATAGTCTCGTTATAAATATAAATAATTATAATTCCAGCAGAAGACACACTCTTTTATTGTCTCCTTCAATAGATAAAAATTATCCTACTCTCGGCAAAAACCTTTCAATTTAATTTAATTTTTCCTTTGTGATTTTTGAAATTATTTTCTTCCGATCTTAACAAATTTTAGCTCCACAGCAAATTTCCAGAAAGACAACAAAATTTCAAGATAAAGGCCCTGTAGTTAAGCAAAATTAAAACATGAAGTTGAATTTGAAAAGAGATTCATTTAAAAGTTAATATAATAAATAAGTTCGTGGAGCCAGCGAGCGATGCACGGTAACCAAATTAAAAAAATACAAATATATATAATAGACGCCCCCTGGACCCCCCCCCCTTCCGAAACCACGAACCTCACCCCCACCACTGTAAGTTATATAAAAAAAGCCAGTTTAACCACTTTATTTGTAAACACACCTATTTTGTTTTGAATCCACCTGTAATGTTATGATTTAGACACCTCTTAATTAAAAACAAAAAACCTAATTTTAATATAATTTAATATTATTTGTTATATAATATTAGTGGGTTTTAAAATTAAAAAACCAATTGATAAATAAAAGATAATTGAAAAAAATGTAGACAAACTTTTTTATTGAGATTTTCATCTATCAATAATTATTTTAATTAAGAAAAGATCAATTAAGATGAAATTTGTCGAGGTCCAGACCTAGCCAGATCGTTTCCTCATCCTCAAAACTTGTTAATAGAGTTGGTTTCATCAAAATCGGTAGAGCCGTTTTCAAAATATAACTAACAATATACAAACAAATAAATATATATATACAATTTTTGCTCGTTTAATAAGAATAGATAGATATAAACTCTCTGTAGCATTCCATCAACGACTGGCCTCGCCTAGCTCTTACGCAGCTTTCATTCTTCTGCGCTCAATCCATTGCCTAAATACAGGCGCACCAACATAACATAAATCAAGTTCAAATTCAGACTACACTTTGAATATTTTAATTTTAGTACAGCTATTTATTTATATTTTATAATTCAATATCTTAAAAGTGCAAAAAAAATTAATTAGTTAAAAATCTCTAAATGAAAAAATAATTCAAATAAATAATAAACAAAAGTTAATTAGATCGATGGCAGCGCCAATTAAAACCCTACTGGATTAGAATGAGATTATATTCTCTTCTCCGAAATGGGTCCCGTTTTTTGGTATGAAAACATAATAATAATAATTATTATTATTATTATATCTGGTTTGATTTACTGATTATATATTCCACAATTGCATTTTTTCTGCTTTTTTTTACATTTCTAAAAAACAGCAACTTTTTTCAATTAAATATTTATTTAAACATTAATTCTGACCTCATTTGCATATTATACACTATACACATATATATATATTATTTGTTCATTTATACTGTATTATATAAAATAATGAGAGGGAGAGAAATATAAAATGAGTTTATTGTGATTTTTTTTTCATTTTAATAAATAAATTTAAATAATTCATTTGGAATCGTTAGCAATAATGTTATTATCATTAATAATAATAATAATAAAAAAATGTTTTATTTGGAAAATATGAAAATACTCTTTTCTATTCAAATAAAATTTATTAAATAAAACAAAAGAGAGATTTCGAACGTTTTTTTTATTCTACTTAAAATCTGATATACAATATTAAAACAAAAATTATTAATTTAGGAATTTAATTGTTTTAAAGTTGCTTTTCGAAAATAGTATTTATGTTAATTATATAGAGAAAAAAATATATTGGGGATATATATAAATTTACTAGAATTCCCATCTGTCTGATTCTTTGGGGAATCGAAACAGATGAATTTTGTTCAGATATTCAATAATAAATGTTATTTAGAATGTTTATATGTTAACATTAGATGAACGCGAAAGTTAAAACTTTTAATCTGGTCACTGCCCTATTTTGGTCCAATCGGGACCAGACTCGATTTTGATACTGAACCAAAAGTTGAAAAAAGATATGGACCCAGTCGGGTACGATCCGACATCTGCGTTAATACCGCAGATGCCTTTTCCATTTAAGCGATGGGCCTCCAACTAGGTCATTTAATCGAATTTTATATATATTCAACACTTTTTTAGTTCAGGCGCGATTTCGTTCTATTTTCCTAATAGTATGGTTCTTATAAATTTACTACAATGCCCATCTGTCTGATTCTTTGGGGAATCAAAACAGATGAATTTTGTTCAGAAAAGGCATCTGCGGGCTTAATGCAGAAGATCTCGGATTGTACCAGACTGGGTTCATATCTTTTTTCAAATCTTGGTTCAGTATCAAAATCGAGTCTAATCCCAATTGCACCAAAATAGGGCAGTGGCCGGATAAAAAGTTTTAACTTTCACGTTCATCTAATGTTAACATATATATATTGGGAGGTGAAAGATAATTAATTATTTAATTAACTATAAATTCTTTTTATTTATGTCGTCATTTTGAAATTAAACGCTATAAATAAATATACTTGGGCATCGAAATGTTACTATTGTTTATTTGAAATAGTATATGGCGTCCCGAAGACGAGACATTTTATATGTTAATTAAATTTCCATTTATTCTCTTTGTTTGTTTACAATTATATATTCCTTGTTTTTCGCTTGTCATTATTAACCATTCTTTTCTCTCTGTTTATATTATATTCTTTTCTCATTAAGCGAATTACGATTATAATTCTGTCTTTATTATTATTCGGTTTACTAATAAAGAAGTCACTAAAACTCAAAAAACAGATTAAAAAGTTCGGCAATTCTACGGTAACTGTGGCCCTTCGATCTGACGATGCATTCTTATAGTATTCATCAAAATAAGACGAAAATGAAGGATACCATTTTTCGAGATATCGAGTTTAAAATATACTGTTTTTATTTATTTATTTTATTTTTCAATTGTTTTTTTATAGAAACCACGGAAACCGTAGTATTACGTGTTCCGTGTGGCACCACTATCTATAAGTAGTAAATGATCAAAAAAATTCGAATATGTAAAAGTCGTTGCCGGCCGATTAGGTTGGCGTTAGCCGAACTCAATATATCTTAACCGAACCTTTTAAAGTTTGTTCGGGAACCCATTTTTTTATCTAAATGTAGAACCGAACCTATGAAAAGTTTTAAAAGTGGAAATTGCCAACGCCCACTATCGCTCATTTGAGATAATTTGAGACATCACAGTCCATAAACTCAATTTCATTTCAAATTTCTAGTTTAAATTTTTATTTTTACTTTCCGACTTATTTTGTCTAGTTCTAAACGAATCCGTTGTCAGATAGCGGAGCCACACGAAATGGTTTCCGTGGTTTCTATAAAAAACAAATGAAAGAAAACAGGATTTTTAAACTAGATATCTCGAAAACTAAGCGAAAACTCGAAAAATGGTAGTCTTCATTTTCGTCATATTTTAGTGAGTACTATATAAGAATCCATTGTCAGATCGCGGCGCCATAGTCTACCGTAGAATTTCCAAAAGCTCTGATAAATATTTATTATTCTCACAAGATTTATTTAAATAGGTACCTACTTAATTTTATATTAACCTATAATTTTAATAGACAATGTTAGTCATTATGCAATCTGTTTAATTATTTATTTAATTAATTAATAACTATATAAATAATATATTGTAACGGACTTTGGAAAAACAGAAATGAAATGCTGTTTTGCGAGGTCTCTGACTTGTAAATAAACAAAGAGGTTTTAACTGATTTTTCTTTTTGTATTGGGAACTGACAAATTGAGTCACGCAGTCTGGTGATAAAAAACAAACTATTAATATCTTACAACTGTCGATTAAATATATAGTAAATACATGGTGTTTATATTAGCAATAAATTTTTTATAACAAATTATCTAAAAATAAAACATAAAAATGGAAGTTGGAGTATTTATAGAACGTAAAAAATCACAAAATAGAGTATGCTGTGCAGTTAGAGATTGTCAGAGTAAAGCTAATAAAAATTTAAACTTGGTTTTCCATAACTTTCCAATGGCTGGTGATCGTTCAGCGATTGTTGAATTTTTGTAGGAATCTTCTGATCATACATCATCATCAGCAAGTGTATTTATTGCTCGATGAAGCTTCATTTAAATTCTCAAAGAATTTGTCTGCTTTAGATTTAGAAAAACAAGGATGATCAGTGATTGAAGCAGGATCATATTGTTTCAAGGCATTGGTTTGTACAGTTTTCCATTTACATTTTAAATCTGTACATGAAAATATCTCCAAGTCATCTCCTTTACTACAATAAAAAATTTTTTTTTAATTAATTACATGCATGTTGAAATGTAAAAGTGTCAAAGTTTACAAATATTAGAGGTTAGAAATTTTAAACTCACCGATAACAATAAAATAATGTTGCCACTGCATGTTTACACTTTTCTCCTAATCCTGCCTTACAAGAACATGTAATAGAAATTATTTTTCCGCTTTTACATATTTTCGCATTTATTTCATGCGGCTTTTCTTTCATGTGTGACGTTTGTATACAAAGCGCGGTAACTACGGTCACATTTTTATCACTTTTTTCATTATTTATGCCGCATTTAATTAAATGACCAACAGATAAAATCCGTTGCGCATCATTAATATTTTTTGATTTGGGTTATCACCCGTCCAAGATAATATATCTGTGATATTTAATAACATTTTATTAATTTAGCCTACTATCACACGGGTTAAACATTTAAAAGTGTAAGCTACTTTCCGACATGTTTTTTAAGCCACGCCTCAATGTCAGTTCCCAATACAAATAATATATTGTAACGCACTTTGGAAAAGCAGAAATGAAATGCTGTCTTGCGAGGTCTCTGACTTGTAAATAAACAAAGAGTTTTTAACTGATTTTTTTTTGTATTGTTGTTATCTTTTTACTTGGAAATAAAGATTGATTATATTAATATTTCTCAAATCCGAAATTGACGTCATCATCATCATCGAGTATACAGTCCTAAGACTGGTTTGATGCAACAATCCGTCTCCACTCGACTCTGTCCCCCGCAAGCTGTTTGACCTCTCTAAATGTCTGGCATCCCATATCCCCAATTATTTGGTTGAAATATTCTAATCTAGGTCTTCCCCTTCCCTTTTCTTTCCTACCTCCCCCTCCAAGATATCCCTAAGCAGTCCCCCATGTCTCAGTGTGTGCCCCATCATCTGACCTCTTCTCTTCTTCAGACTCTTCCACAGGGTTCTTCTTTCTCCGATTCTTCCAAGAACTTCTTCATTTGTAATTTTATCCATCCATTTGATATTCATCATTCTTCTGTAGCACCACATTTCGAAAGCCTCTAATCTCTTTCTCTCCGCTTTTCTAATTGTCCAGGTTTCACACCCGTACATGACTATGCTCCATAGCAACTTCCTGTTTTTCTAAGCTGATTGAGGAGGAGCATAGTAGTTTTTGTTTTGAATTAAACCCCATTTTTGCTTTGAAATTGACGTACGTTTCAATTATTTTACTCTTAAAAATATTACAATATCATAATAATATTGGAATAAAAAGAATATAACATATTAATTGATTTTAATATTTTGTTTCAGGAGGGATCCCCCGGAGGTGTCTGCGTCAAAATTCTAATTCTGGCCTCATGTTGGCGCTCTCGGTGGGTGAGTTTCTGGGTTCAATATGCAAAATGTTGTTTTCCTCTTTCCTAGAATGGAAATAAAAGGGGGCCAGGGGGGTGGGGGTGTTTGAAAGATGAGGGAGGGGTTGTTTGGAACACCTTCATAACCAGCGACAGCGATTTATTCTTGAGGCAATTAAGAAGACAGGAAATCAGTGCGAGTGGCGCCCCCTTGATAATTCCATTGTAATTTGCTTTGCCAAGACAAACAACAACAGGGGGTGAGGGTGGTATTTGAGAGCCCAAGGGTGGATAATAATCATTAGCATTTAATTATCATCTAATGAATAGTTAATGCTAATGAAAGGGATTCACAAACATAGAAAGAATTCGCAAGGGTGGAGGGGGGGGCGAAATCTCTGCAGGTTATTATTATTATTATTATTTCTTGTGTTTAATTAAACTACAATATACATTTTTTCTCTTAAATCTTATTATATTAAACGAGCAATTATTGTATATATATTTAGAATATGTCTCTCAAAAACGGCTCTTAAGATTTGGATTAAATTCACGGGTTGTGTGGGGGGAGGGGGTTGGATATTCGATCTGTCACGGTCTCATCTTTGGTTAAGTTTTTTGATGGGTTTTTGTTAATTGAAATAATTATTTACATGTGGTTGTCCCGATAAAAATGTATAATTACATTTTTATTCAATTTCCTTGGTGCGGCGTTTAGGGGGGGGGGGTCCAGGGGGCGTGTACTATATATATATATATTTGTATTTTTTTTATTTATTTTGGGACATTAAACACAAAAGGCTTCATATCTTTCTATAAATCAACCAACTAAAATGGGTGAAGGTCTACAAATATTAATCCTCCACCCGGATTCGCGGGATTCGGAGGGTGATGAGAATCCAGGTAAAGGATTAATAATTGTTTTGCCAAAATGTCTGTTAGCTAGTTAGTCTGTGCCTTAACAAATTTTGTGGACGATCTAGCTCAAAAACTAGTGTAAATATCAAAACCAAATTTCACACGTAGTTTTGGTCAATTGAAATAAAGAGCTGATTATATTTTGGTGCATATCGACCCAAAATTGATAGGAGGGGTGGAAAGGGTGTTAAAAATTAAAAATCTATGTCATTTGAGCAAACTCAACCAAATTTTGTATACATGATCAGTGGGCCCCCAGAAGTCTAAAATGCAAACACTAATCGGCTAAAAAAAGGGGGGTGTAGGGTCAAGAAATGAAAATTTAGGCCCTTGTACCAAACTAAACCAAATTTTGTGTACACAATCCGTGGGCACCCAGAAGTCTAAAAATGGAAAAACTAACCCCTCCCCTAGATGATTATAAATAATTTTCTTAAATTGAATGTAATGGAAGGCAGCCCAGGGGTAGGTAGTGAGGAAAGAAAAAATTAACACATATCAAATAAGGTGTAATTTATTGGAATCCTTCCTCCTTTCCTTTTAAAACCGACGTTTCGGAGGATTTTTCCCTCCTTCTTCAGGGTTTCAAAGGGTCAATGAATGAAACAAATAAAATGTTTCCTTCTTCTCTCCACAGTAGTGTTCAAAAACTTTCTTCATTTTTAACAAAGGCATAGGAAAACAATTTTTTTTTCCTCCTTTTCTTAATTACACCTTATTTGATATGTGTTAATTTTTTCTTTCCTCACTACTTCTGGGCTGCTTTCCATTACATTCAATTAAAATTTCTACCAGTCTATCTCCAGAGAAAATTTCGTTGCAAAATTTTTTTTATTAAATATTAAATATATGTGAGGGGCCAGGTTGTATGATAAAGTCAAGTGGATGGTCACATCAGAACACGTCAGCTTATTCGTCTAAGAAATACAATCATTTCGACACCAGAACGAGTTTTCTACGAGCACATCCACGAAAGTGTTAGAGAACATGTCCTTTTAGAGAAAGAATGATTGTCTGTATAGGAATTTAATAAAAAGTCAATCGGGTAATCGGGATGGAAATACGACCCCTTCCCCCCTCTCACTCTGAGTTTGATCTTGTCACGAAAGTGTCAATCGGAAGGGCGCAATAAAATCTTCTCGAAGAAGTTTAAACTCGCCGCTCGACGGTTACGTTTGTCTGTCATCGCCGTTTATTTTAACCACAAATAGAGAGAGAGAGAGAGAGAGCTAAAGGTCTCTGTGCCATTTGTCGCTGTGACAGATTTATTGTACAAAATAAATAAATAAATACATTCAAAGTTATTGTTATATTCTGTCTAATGGATTAATCAAATAGAAAAATTACTAATTGCTACTGTAATCATTTGTATAACTATTGTGTAGTCTAGTGGTGACAGACAGACAGACGGACATACGGATACGCGACCAAGGTCATATTCATCATCCTCATCGCTATTCAATGTTATACTTAATTAATCATTAAAAAAATAAACTGCAACGGATCGTTGCTAAACTTTACCCAAATTCATTTGAAATATTAATATGTTTATTCCTTTATTATTAATCAGATATCATTTGAAATTTGCAGTTCATGTTGACTTTAATTCAAAAATAATGATCGATTCTCATTTAATAGTCGAGGAATAACCTTTCTACATTGGATTTTTGAAGCTTCGATTATTATTGGTAACCATTGCTGAAGACATGGAGGAATCGGCTTAAAATCAAAAATAATGATCGATTCTTATCTAATACTAGAGGAATAACCTTATTGCATTCCATTTTTGATGTTTTGACTATTAATGGCAACCTCTACTGAAAACGTGGAAGAATCGACTTAAAATAAAAAAGACTAAATTCTTTTATGGCAAACTAATTAAGAAAAGGAGGAAAAAAAATTGTTTTCCTATGCCTTTGTTAAAAATGAAGAAAGTTTTTGAACACTACTGTGGAGAGAAGAAGGAAACATTTTATTTGTTTCATTCATTGACCCTTTGAAACCCTGAATAAGGAGGGAAAAATCCTCCGAAACGTCGGTTTGAAAGGAAAGGAGGAAGGATTCCAATAAATTACACCTTATTTGATATATGCTAATTTTTTCTTTCCTCACTACCTAGCCCTGGGCTGCCTTCCATTACATTCAAATAGAAATGTATGTTCATTAACAAATAACATGACCATAGATTTCCATCGAAAGACAAAAAGTAATTTAAAAATTCCGCGCAAAAACCCGATACCAGGAGCAAGCGACGGATTTGCCATAAGTTGTTAAGGAAACCTGGTCAAAACCTTAACAAGGACGGCATGACCTCTCTCTACCTCAGCTAATCTCTGCGTGTGAGAACAGACAAAAGACAAAACAGAAAACAGACAAAAGGAGAAGATGGATGGACGGGCTCATGTTTACGCTTGGGTCTAAAGATTCTGGCTTGCCGAGAGTAGCAGAGTTATTGATTCAGAAAGACCAATCATTGAGGTTGTCCTCTGCTTAATGCAAATAAGCATATAAGTACAAAAAAACTTTATTTTAAATCCAAACGTAATATAACCATATTAGTCCAGGCAAATTAGGTATATCTATATATATATATTAACATCCAGTGGATTAACCATTTGAATAATAAAATAAATTACTCGAAAGAAGCAATTCAATTTATTTTTCCTTAACAATAAAAAATTAATATATCGAGTACATACCAAGCTAGCAAAATTCTTATGAATATATATAATATTTATTAATAAATCCTTGTGGGATCTAAAACTCGAATTTCAATTCAATTAAATTGTTTAATTTTAATATAAGTATATATTTGATAGCGTTTTTCTTTAGGAGACGGACTGGTATAAATATGCAATTGGATGTTGATGAAGGCAGTCCAGTGGTTGTAAAAATAAGACTATAATGGTTTTATTATTTTACATTTATTCGTTAAACCGACGTTTCGGAGATTTATTCTCTTCTTCTTCAGGGTAACGAAACGTCAATGAAAGTAGTTCAAATCATAATCAATCAAAGGAGACACACACACACACTATACTACGTGCATTATTATGGTGGTCTGCGAGCAGGAGCTCATTACCTAACCATGTTACTAATTCTAACCTGTTTGCGACAGGTAATTTGATGATGATGTCTCTTCAAATTGAAGAAGCATCATCATCATGTTTTTGAAAAACCGCGGTGTGAGAGCTACTTAGCCGTACCTGAAGGGTACGTTACCATGTGTCACCGCGAGGAGGTGGCCCTCTTAATCCTTCCGTGTGTCTTGACTTTACTTATATGTAGTAATGTATTAATTAATTGGTTTTGACTAATGGTCATATTGATTAAGTCAATAATCGTTTAGTCACTAACTACTCTACTGTGTGTGCTCTAGCCCTATTAGCTAGAATTTTTCTACATGCCCAGCATTACTGCTGGGCCTATTTGCTACTTCTTAAGTTTCTAACATGCTTTGAGGGACAAGGGAATGAAACATTATTCCCCAGGGGTCCCTCGTCGGTCTGATTAAGTCAGACCGCTCGTATTGTCTAGGGGTTGAGAGAAAAGAGCGAGCAGAGAGGGCGGAGCGAGAGGCACTGTATTTAGCGCTGTCTGTCTCCAATCTATACCCGCGTCTTCCAGTTGTTCCAAGGTCCATGCGCCGAGTCGAATTCTTTCATTCCGGTGAACGAAAGCTTGCCCTGCGAATTTTCTGAGCTTGAAGAAAAGCTCTTCGGTTTTGATTAGTGATTGGAGGTCACTTGTTAGGTTACCTTCAATCAGCTCCTGGTATCTGAAGTTCGTGTATAGCGGGCATTCGAAAAGAATGTGCTCTACCGTTTCCTCAATGAAGTTGCATTCTGGACAGTTTGCATTGTCCACGGCTCCTCTCTCGAATAACGTGCCGTTTATTGACCCGTACCCGCTGAGGATGAATAGTGTGTGCATGTCGGGGTTATACCACTTGGGCATGTTACCGTACATGACTCGCGGGAAGAAACGCTTTGTCAGGCGACCGGTGTCGCCTTGTGTCCACTCTTCCTGCCACAGTCTGCCTATTTCGGTGTCCAATTTTGAATATTCGTGGTTTATACGGTAGTCCTCCACGCGTTCATGTTGTATGAACTCGTATTGTCCTACCGTTACACTTAAATTTTTTGAATTTTATATCTCGCGGCTGATTTTAACATCTCTAGTCGAAGCGGTGCAGCACCTGCCAAGACTCGAATCGCTGCCGTGGATACCGTTTTGCATACTCTTGTCATACCATATAAGATGGTGCGATCAATAGAATCCATAACGGCGTTGGCCTGTGCCCTTTGCGAATCATTAGTCGCGATAACGACAGCTCCGTAAGTGGCGGTCGGAAGAAAGAGGCTCTTCCAGTATAAGCCGACTGTTTTGCTATTAAGACCCCACTTATGGCGGGCAATTGTCTTAATGTCGCTGGTCAGGATTTTGAGTTTATCTTTTACTCTTTCGAGATGTGGGATAAATGTCATACCTTTGTCCAGAGTTATCCCGAGATATTTGACGGTTTCGTGGAATTTAATATTTTTTCCGTTGATTTTAATAATGGTTCTGTTTGGAAATTTTAGGGAGGGGTGGAACAAGATCGCTTCTGATTTCTCTTCCGCGAGCTGTAATCCACTTCTCTGGCACCAATCTTGAATAATTTTGATAGCACAATTTGCTTTGCTGACCAGTCCGTCTCGCGAGTTACCGTGAATTATCAGGGCCAGGTCGTCGGCATACGCTGTTACGTGTACCCCGCTCGTCTCTAATCCCGTCAATTCATCGAGCAGCTCATCCATAACCCAGTTCCAGGCCATTGGCCCTATAATAGAACCCTGTGGGCATCCTCTCTGCATTATGGTTTCGGCATGGGTTTCCCCCAGCTTTAGAACCATCCTGCGATTAGTGAAATAGGATTTCACTGTCTCGAAAAGTGTAGATGAGATCCCCGCTCGCGACAGTCTTCGAAAGATAGCGCTCCAGGATACATTATCGAATGCACCTTTTACGTCTAGGAATAAGCCTAGCGTGTGGACTACGTTTTCGCGTGTTCTAATTGTATACTGATTTTGACAGCGAGTTTGTTTCGCTTGAATGAGGCTAGTGATTCTAAGGAGAGCGTCATCCGTTGATAACCCTCTCTTGAATCCCATCTGTCTGCTGTTTTCCAGGCCCCCGTTTTTATAACAGGTCTGTATTCGGTTGAGAAGGGTTCTTTCGAACAGTTTCCCGATCGAAGGTAGCAGAGAGATGGGTCTGTAGGATCCCAAATTATTGGGGTCCCTGTTTGCTCCACCCTTTTTAAGGATTTTGAGCTCCGCGACTTTCCACGAGGTTGGGAAAGTTTTGTTTTCTAGGCAATTATTAAAAATTCGCGTAAATATTTCGGGTTTAATTTCGAAAATTTTTGCAAGTATTTCCGGGTATATTCCGTCTATACCTGGAGCGGTCTTTTTGCGCATTTTGAGGATCGAGGTGCTAACCTCGCTCTCCAAAATGGGCGGTTCCGGGCTGTCGTTTGCGTACGCCTCGATCACATCCGGCACCAGTGCTCTTGGTACCATCTTGGTCAGCATTTTTTCACCCAAGTCCGCGAGACTAGTGATTCCCTCTCCGCCGGAGTAGACGCAATCACTAGTTACCCTTCCTCGAATGATTTTATACGGTAAGCCCCAAGGGTCTCGATTGCCCTCTTCTGTGACAAAGTCTTGCCAGCATTTGGCTTTAGACTTTTTTATCAATCCCGTGTATTTGTTTCGAAGAATTTTATAATCCTCTACCATACGGTTTAATGTAGGGCAGGGGCCATTACGTTTTCGAAAGTTCCTAACGTTTTTAGTTGCGCGGTTGACTCGATTACGCATGAAAGTTAATTCCTCGGTCCACCAGGGAACCTTACGTGCGAAATTTTTGCGTTTTTTAATTGAAAATTCACAAATTTCGTTTATTTTCGAATTTAAATTTATCGCGGCGGTGTCTGGGTCATTATTTTTTAGTCTTTCAAGTGCCTGTGGGTTGAAGTAATTCTCAACTCCACTCTGGAACAAGTCCCAGTTGGCAGTTTTTAAGTTAAATCTATCCAAGGTGTTTTGTTCCGAAATATTTGTTGTGGTTAATGCATCAGTCTCGATCTCAAAGCTTATACTGTTGTGATCTGAGATTGTTGCATTATCTAGGACCTTCCAATTTTTGATGAAAGTTCCGAAATTTTGGGTGCAGATTGTGGCGTCTATATAAGATGAACCCCAACTGGAGCTGAAGGTGGGTGGGAAACCTGGTTTATTCAGAACTATCATGTCGTGCATGTCGATGAAATTTTCTATTAATTCGCCGTGGTTGTCAGTTATTGGTGAGTGCCAGTAACTTGACTTGGCGTTGAAGTCTGCGCAGATAAGCACTTTTTTATTTGTGCCTATTTTTCTGAGCAGACTTTCTATGAACTTTAATTGAATTTCGCGTGCTTCGAATGAGTCCCTGTGTTGGAAGTAAGCGTTAATGATGTAGAAGCTCTGTCCCGGGAGACTGATCTGCACCGCCATCACGTGTTCACTTCCACCACAGTCTAGATTAAGTACTTTAATGCTTCTATTTTTAATTATTATTCCCACCTTAGGATTGTCTCCAGCCGGGGCTATGACCTTATCTGTCCGCTCTGCGTAGTTTGAGAGTTTATTTGTTTTGTTATTCACGTTCACGTAAGGCTCCTGGAGGAGGATGATGTCTGTACTTTTACTGGTCCATTGTCTCACCTCCGCCGCCACGGGTTTGGATCTCTGTGCGTTTAGTTGAATAACTTTCAACTTTGGGAGCTGATTCGGTTCTCTTTGGGTGTGTGAATCCATTAACAATTATAGTTTGTTTTCTGGAGATTTGACTTGGTCGCGGTTATATAGACCGGGCACGATTCACTACGAACCGAGTGGTCTGCGGGTTTTCGCTGCCTAATGCAGTTGGCACATTTCGCTTTTTTGCTAATTACGGGACAGGCGGCAGATCTGTGGCCCACTGTTGCACAGTGGGAACAGATGTCTTGTTGTTCCCGGCATCGTGCTGCGGAATGCCCGTAGCGTTGGCACCGGAAACAACGTCTGACTATAGTGTAGTCGTGGATTCTACACGAATGTAGGCCCACGAAAAGACGTCCGTTGTTTTTAGTTATTGATTGGCGGGTTTCTGGGTCTACAGTGACAACCCAGTGACATGTTGGTTGGTCTCGTTTGCCCGTTTTGAAGATTGGGGCAAAGTTGCTCTTGTCAATTTTTATTTTAGGGTTTTGTTTACAAATTGTTTCGACAAGGGTGTCCTTGTCTAGACTTGGATTTACGTGCAGGAGTATCATTCTAGGATTTATAGCCGTGGGCTCCCTACAATGATGACCTGCGTTTTGGATACTGGGAAGGTTTTTAAGTTTGGTGGCTTGCTCTTTCGAGCTTGTCACCACTATCAGTTTCGAGTTGCTTCTCTTGACTGATTTGAATTGAAAGCCGTTTTCGGCGGGCTTGACCATGTCCGCGAAGGTTTTCTTCGCTACATGGTCTGGGACATCTTTCATATCCTCTTTGAGGTCGATTATTACGACCTTAGAGGTGTTGTCGTTCTTCTGCGAGCGCTTGATCTCGCTTTTGATGACTGGTTTTGCTGGGGTTTGGTTTATTTTTGTTCGAGGGGCAGGGATGGGGGCTCTCGTTTCCGAGTGCTTATCCTTTATTTCTATGAATTTATTGGCTAATTTGTCGAGATGTTTTAGCATCTCGACCCTGGTTTTCTCGGGAAGAGTGTCGAGTTCCCAGGCGAATTTTCTGGCTTCCAGCCAGTCTTCCTTAGCTAATTTAAGTATTTCCGGGATTTCTCTCGGTTTCGGCTTAGGGGGATTGTCTTTTTGCAGCTACAAGGGGGGTGGTCCTGGCATTGCTGAGTTACACTTGCCTGTTTGTTCCTCTTTGCAACCTGTGACCAGGCTGTTGAAAGAGGGGCAGCGGTGTGTAGAACGGGTAGCTCGCGGGTGTGGCGTTGAGGGGTTGGTTGGGCCGGGGCCGGGGGTTCCGGAGTGGTCTCCCCGATGGTGGCTGCTTTGTCCCCCTCGACTGGTGCCAAGTTCTTTTTCTCGTTTTTTTTTTGTTTTTCAGAGCCTTTTTTATTAAAGCCTCCACAACTGTTGTGTCGGCTGAGTCTGCTCGGGTCTCGGATTTATGTCTCTTAGTCTTTGAGGGGCAGATTTAAGATCTATCTCCTCATTTTTTCTTCCTTGTCCTTTCTTTTAGTCCGTTTTTCTTTTTTATTTTTATTTTCGGGGCGGGGGCTGGGGTGGGGGCTGGTGGAACTCGGGTGGGGTCTTTTGACCCCTCCAGTGGGTTGTACCTCCATTTTTTCGCCCGTCATTTTGGTGGGGGAACTCCGCCCTGTCATGTTTACCTTTTCTCTCTTAGTTATATTTATTTTTTAAAGTAATTAGTAAAATAACAATGATAACAATAATAATAATATAGTAATTAATTATTCAATCTATTAGGTAAGATAATCTCGTTAAAAATCCTTACACTACTTTAGATGCCAACTCTATATATATCTATATATACTCTATATATATTATATTAATATAATATATCTTAATGTAATTTTTGGATTTGAAATCTGGCGGCAAAGAAAAGTCACTAGAAAGCCACTAGTTTTGCGCGCTTGGATCCCAGAATGCCAACCTTACTGCTAGGTTTCCAAATAATTATTTTTTGGTTGAGCGCGGGTGGGGGGGGGTGAGTTTAACAACAGGGTTGCCAAGCCGGATTTATTGGGTTCCCAATAGTATAGGCAACAGGGGTTGCCAATCCGGTTACAAAGAGGACCTTGTGCTGCCGACCGCGGCAGCCAGGTGAAACAAATATTTTTCAAAAAATTTGGCTGATCTTTTGGGATGAAAAGTGGATCGGTCACGTGACTCAATTAGTTAATAATTAATTAATTAATTAATTCCCGCGATCCGGACCGTGTCCGAAAAGGAAATGAGTTTAATTGGAACGCAGAATAATTTTCTGCTACGCGTGGTGCAAAAATATTTCTTTTAAGTTAATTATTTCGATTTTTACGGCTATTTAAAATTTTGAAGAAAAAGGCGGGAAATAATGATACCTAGTGCTGCCGACCGCGGCAGCCGGGTGAAACAAATATTTTTCAAAAAATTTGGCTGATCTTTTGGGATTAAAAATGGATCGGTCACGTGACTCAATCAATAATTAATTAATTCCCGCGATCCGGACCGTGTCCGAAAAGAAAGTGAGTTTAATTGGCACGCAGAATAATTGACAGATTGAGAGCTCTTTCTTGATTCAGTGGGTGGTGGTGCATGGCCGTTCTTAGTTGGTGGAACGATTTGTCTGGTTAATTCCGATAACGAACGAGACTCTAACCTGCTAACTAGCCGAATCCAACATCATATGCTGTTGGCGGTTTAAAATTCTTCTTAGAGGACAGGCGGCTTCTAGCCGCACGAGATTGAGCAATAACAGGTCTGTGATGCCCTTAGATGTCCTGGGCCGCACGCGCGCTACAATGAAGGGTATCAACGTGTCTTCCCAGACCGAATGGTCAGGTAACCCGCTGAACCACCTTCGTGCTAGGGATTGGGGCTTGCAATTGCTCCCCATGGCTTGAGGAATTCCCAGTAAGCGCGAGTCATAAGCTCGCGTTGATTACGTCTCCCTGCCCTTTGTACACACCGCCCGTCGCTACTACCGATTGAATGATTTAGTGAGGTCTTCGGACTGGTGCGCGATAGCGTTATTCATAATGCTGCCGATGCTACTAGAAAGATGACCAAACTTGATCATTTAGAGGGTAAAAGTCGTAACAGGTTTCCGTAGGTGAACCTGCGGAAGGATCATTAACATGCTTAAAAGCAAAAAAATAATAATAAATAAAAATAATACTTTCAAATAAGTATTAAAAACAAGTGTTAAAACTAGTAAAGAGGTACCTACTGTTTTATTTTTAATAATAGAAATGTTTTGAATGAAAATTCAAAACAAGAGGTTTAAAGATTTTCGCCTCTTAAACACACTTAAATAAAATTTTTATCTTATATATATAAGATATAAAAATACTCGTATAGAGTAATAATAAAATTTTCACACCAAAAATTGGTATTATCTCATTTGATGATGATATTAATAAAAATAAAGAAAAACCCTAAACAGTGGATCACTTGGCTCGTGGGTCGATGAAGAACGCTGCTAATTGCGCGTCGAAATGTGAACTGCAGGACACATGAACATCGACAATTCGAACGCACATTGCGGTCTTAGGACTTTGTCTTAGACCATTTCTTTCTGAGGGACGTTCATATTCCAAATATAATTTTGTTTTTTTTAAAAGAAACAAATTATCTTATTTTGGATCTATATTTTAAAATATTTTTTAATATTAAAAATATGGATTTTATTTAAAAATACTACAACTTGTGTGTTTATCAAACAAGTTGTGTGTTATTTGATTGATAATATTTTAATCATATATCGTTTTTCACTTGTTTGTTTATCTTTTTTGCAATGTATTAAAAATGTAGTATAAAATATAATATATATTTCGTCCTCAGATTAGAAAAGACTACCCGCTAAATTTAAGCATATTAATAAGCGGAGGAAAAGAAACTAACAAGGATTTCCTTAGTAGCTGCGAGCGAACAGGAAAATGCTCAGCATAAAATCTTGTAACTTAACCGTTATCAAGAGATGTTATGTTTAGGAAGTTTCGTTTATCCTATAATGTACATTTAGTCCAAGTCCACCTTGAATGGGGCATTATCCATAGAGGGTGCCAGCCCCGTAGTGACAAATGTAGATAAATCATTATAGGTGAAACTTTCCTTAAGAGTCGGGTTGCTTGTAAATGCAGCTCTAAGTTGGTGGTAAACTCCATCTAAAGCTAAATATAACCACGAGACCGATAGCGAACAAGTACCATGAGGG
>JALMQS010000171.1:132732-150320 GCA_024734495.1 Forficula auricularia
GGTAGGTTTCACATTAAGATATAAAAAAATAAAACGAATTTATTTTAGAGATTAAAGATTCTCTAAAAATAAATTCGTTTTTATTTTTTATATCTTAATGTGAAACCTACCAAGTATTTTTTATCAATAATTATAAATAATTAGTTTAATTAAGAAAAAGTCAATTAAGATGAATTTTTGTTCGTTTAATAAGAGTAGATTTACATTAAGTTCAACAAAATTCATTAGACCAATGTCAACGTCCATACCATGATGAAAGCACCGGTTCTCGTCCGATCACCGAAGTTAAGCATCATTGGGCGCGGTCAGTACTTGGATGGGTGACCGCCTGGGAACACCGTGTGCTGTTGACATACTACTTTTTTACTTTATTTTTAACCGACTTCAAAAAAGGAGGAGGTTCTCTCCTTTTGCACTGATTTTTCTTTTTTTTTTTTTCTTTTTTTACACTTTGTCGTTTTTTTTTGGTCCACGCTTCAGCGCCATCCATTTTCAGGGGTAGTTCCGTTAAAAAAAATGTATATTTATTTAAGTATCGATCTATGATGTTCGGTTCGTTATATACGTACTATATATTATTATATATCAATTTTTCTATTGAAATAGTTGAACGTTTTACAAATTTTTTTCTATTGAATAGTTTTTTTAATTTGTGGCGGGTGAAAAAAGTGCGCGGGAGTAATGCTGGCTAACTATAAGGTAGTCAATATGATATGGTGTGCGCGGGTCGGGTAATCGGCGGGGTAACCAATTGCTTCTTAATAATAGAATCTATGAAACGCGCGTTACACAGCGGGAGTGATGGTGACTAACTATAAGGTAGTCAATATGATATGGTGTGCGCGGGTCGGGTAATCGGCGGGGGTAACCAATTGCTTCTTAATAATAGAATCTATGGCTTGCGTTACACAGCGGGAGTGATGGTGACTACCTTTAGTGTAGTCAATATGATATGGTGGCCGCGGGTCGGGTAAACTACTATAAATCTAATATTGCGCGCAGGTAAACGGCAGGCAAACGGTTTGAGTGACTATTCTAACATTCGCCTCCATGTCATGTGAGACAAGTCAATGTTTCGTTTCATATGACTTTTAAAACTTTTGTTCAAAAAAAAAAAACATCTTTAATAATTGATTGTTTTATAAAACCTATTAATTTCAAATTTTTTAAATTGAATTATTACTACTATAAATCTGAGATTGCGCGCGGGCGGGTAAACGGTGGTAGTAACCAATTGCTTCTTAATACTATCTATCAATCTAAAATTGCTCGGAGTAGGTGGAGTGAGTGAGCGCGGGTAAACGGTTCAAGTGATGAATTATTACTACTATAAATCTGAGATTGCGCGCGGGTAAACGGCGTGTCAATGGCGGTAGTAACCAATGGCTTCTTAATACAATCTATCTATCGATCTAAAATTGCTCAGAGTAGGTGGAGTGAAAGCGCGGGTAAACGGTTCAAGTGATGAATTCTTACTACTATAAATCTAATATTGCGCGCGGGTAAACGGCAAACTGGTGATTCTAACATTTCAAGCATTTTAAAATTCGCCTCCATGTCATGTGACAAGTCAATGTTTCATTTCATATGACTTTTAAAACTTTTCAAAGGCATCTCCTGATTTCAAAAAACATCGTTTAGACGGTTCAGATATTTTTTTTACCATTTCTCTCTCAAAAAGTACCTGAATGTACGAACGGTTAGAGTGATCAAATTCTTACTACTATAAATCTAAGATTGCGCGCAAATGTAAACGGCGTGACAATTTTGATTCATAGTTACAACACACAGTTTCTCAGATATAAGGAATAAATAATGAAAAATCCTTTTTTTTGCTAAATTTAAAATATTCAAATTATAGAAATTTTTAGTATATGTGGGATGATGGATAAGGTGCTCCTATCCTAGAGAGAATTGAAAAAACTATATTTTATTGGAAATATCGAAAAAAATTTTTTGATGAAAATCAAAAAAAATGCAAAGGCTACTTTTTTTTATACACACATTTTCATTCATCTCACACATACTGTGTTGTTTGTTGTAACTATAGAATGAGTTTTAAGAAGAAGCAATTGGTTACTCCAGCCCAGCAGCAGCACCGATTTCAATCGCCGTTTCGATGCACCGGCCGCCCGCCGCCACCATATCATATTGACTACACTAAAGGTAGTCACCATCACTCCCGCCGTTTAACACACGACCGATGCACGGCCCACCATATCATATTGACTACACTAAAGGTAGTCACCATCACTCCCGCCGTTTAACACACGTCCGATGCACGGACCACCATATCATCACCTACATGGCACGACATCTGCCGCCTCTTAATAAAAATAAAATACAAATACAAGACAAGACAAGACAAGACATTAGTTATTATATATAGTATATATAGATGCCAAAGTGGATGGGTCAACAATTTTAGATTGATAGATAGTATTAAACAATTGTTTACTACCGCCGTTTACCCGCGCGCAATCTTTGAAAATTTTTCAAAAAAAAAAAAAATTAAAATTTCTATTTTACTTTAATAGTAGTTTGATGAAAAATGTTAAATTTTCTAAGTCCATTTTTCCCGATATATTTGGAAATTTTCAAAAAAAAAAAAAAAATAAAATTTCTATTTTTACTTTAATAGTAGTTTGATGAAAAATGAAAAATTTTCAGTGCTATCTTTTCGATTTTCTTCATATGAAATCCCATGTTGTGTAATGAGAATCGAAGGGGTTGACCCATCCACTTTGGCATCTATATGGTGAGAGCTTCTCTTGAATTTATCTAATAAATTCTATAAGGGGGATAAATATTATGCTATGATATTATTTTAAAAATATCATAAACACGTTTGTTTCTACAAATCCATTATATCGGCTTTCGTCAGTTATAAACATATACATCTAAAATGAATATATCATTCTTGAATGATAAATAATATATCATGTTGTATAAGCAATTATACAAAATGTGCATATATAAGAATAGTGATTCTATCACGTAATATTAAATATAATATTAAAACAGAATCTTTCTGTAAATAAAATATAAAATCATTTCATTGATATTCAATGATTTGAACAATGATACTTGAAAATTTTTCCCTTTACTGGGGTAAAAATTACAAAATTCTCTGGTTGATCCTGCCAGTAGTCATATGCTTGTCTCAAAGATTAAGCCATGCATGTCTCAGTGCAAGCCACACTAGGTGAAACCGCAAATGGCTCATTAAATCAGTTATGATTTATTAGATGATACATTATATTACTTGGATAACTGTGGCAATTCTAGAGCTAATACATGCAAACGGAGTTCCTGCTTTTAATGGCAGGAACGCTTTTTATTAGATCAAAACCAATACGTTAGTTTCGGCTAACGATCTCATTGGTGACTCTGAATAACTTTATGATGATCGCATGGTCCTGGTACCAGCGACAAATCTTTCAAATGTCTGACTTATCAACTGTCGATGGTAGGCTTTACGCCTACCATGGATTTAATAACGGGTAACGGGGAATCAGGGTTCGATTCCGGAGAGGGAGCCTGAGAAGCTTGGCTACCACATCCAAGGAAGGCAGCAGGCGCGCAAATTACCCACTCCCAGCACGGGGAGGTAGTGACGAAAAATAACGATACGGGACTCATCCGAGGCCCCGTAATCGGAATGAGCACACTTTAAATACTTTAACAAGTATCCATTGGAGGGCAAGTCTGGTGCCAGCAGCTGCGAGGGGTAATTCCAGCTCCAATAGCGTATATTAAGATTGTTGCGGTTAAAAAGCTCGTAGTTGAAGTTGTGAATCGCACTGTTGGTGCACCAATTTTGGTGTTTACTTACATGTTGCAATTCGTCCAGTCAGTGGGATATGGTATGTAATAGTTTGCTTTCGTTCTTTTCTAAAGGCGGAATGCAGCTATTGTCCAACCTTTCTCTTTTCACCCATTACGGTGCTCTTTACTGAGTGTCGTAGAGGGCTGACACGTTTACTTTGAACAAATTAGAGTGCTAAAAGCAGGCATTATGCCTGAATATTGTGTGCATGGAATAATAGATAAGACCTCGGTTCTATTTTGTTGGTTTTCTGAACCAGAGGTAATGATTGATAGGAACGGACGGGGGCATTCGTATTGAGACGTTAGAGGTGAAATTCTTGGATCGTCTCAAGACGGACGAAAGCATTTGCCAAGAACGTTTTCATTAATCAAGAACGAAAGTTAGAGGTTCGAAGGCGATCAGATACCGCCCTAGTTCTAACCATAAACGATGCCAGCCAGCGATCCGCTGAAGTTCCTCCGATGACTTAGCGGGCAGCTTCCGGGAAACCAAAGCTTTTGGGTTCCGGGGGAAGTATGGTTGCAAAGCTGAAACTTAAAGGAATTGACGGAAGGGCACCACAGGAGTGGAGCCTGCGGCTTAATTTGACTCAACACGGGAAACCTCACCAGGTCCGGACACTGGAAGGATTGACACACACACACTATACTACGTGCATTATTATGGTGGTCTGCGAGCAGGAGCTCATTACCTAACCATGTTACTAATTCTAACCTGTTTGCGACAGGTAATTTGATGATGATGTCTCTTCAAATTGAAGAAGCATCATCATCATGTTTTGAAAAACCGCGGTGTAGAGAGCTACTTAGCCGTACCTGAAGGTACGTTACCATGTCGTCTGCCGCGAGGGTAACCCTCTTAATCCTTCCGTGTGTCTTGACTTTACTTATATGTAGTAATGTATTAATTAATTGGTTTTGACTAATGGTCATATTGATTAAGTCAATAATCGTTTAGTCACCAACTACTCTACTGTGTGCTCTAGCCCTATTAGCTAGAATTTTCTACATGCCCAGCATTACTGCTGGGCCCTATATTTCACTACTTCTTAAGTTTCTAACATGCTTTGAGGGACAAGGGAATGAAACATTATTCCCAAGGAGTCCCCCTCGTCGGTCTGTTCAAAGTCAGGCCGCTCGTATTGTCTAGGGGTTGAGAGAAAAGAGCGAGCAGAGAGAGGGCGGGCAGAGAGGCACTGTATTTAGCGCTGTCTGTCTCCAATCTATACCCGCGTCTTCCAGTTGTTCCAAGGTCCATGCGCCGAGTCGAATTCTTTCATTCCGGTGAACGAAAGCTTGCCCTGCGAATTTTCACAGGCTTGAAGAAAAGCTCTTCGGTTTTGATTAGTGATTGGAGGTCACTTGTTAGGTTACCTTCAATCAGCTCCTGGTATCTGAAGTTCGTGTATAGCGGGCATTCGAAAAGAATGTGCTCTACCGTTTCCTCCAATGAAGTTGCATTCTGGACAGTTTGCATTGTCCACGGCTCCTCTCTCGAATAACGTGCCGTTTATTGACCCGTACCCGCTGAGGATGAATAGTGTGTGCATGTCGGGGTTATACCACTTGGGCATGTTACCGTACATGACTCGCGGGAAGAAGCCTTTGTCAGGCGACCGGTGTCGCCTTGTGTCCACTCTTCCTGCCACAGTCTGCCTATTTCGGTGTCCAATTTTGAATATTCGTGGTTTATACGGTAGTCCTCCACGCGTTCATGTTGTATGAACTCGTATTGTCCTACCGTTACACTTAATTTTTTTGAATTTTATATCTCGCGGCTGATTTAACGCATCTCTAGTCGAAGCGGTGCAGCACCTGCCAAGACTCGAATCGCTGCGTGGATACCGTTTTGCATACTCTTGTCATACCATATAAGATGGTGCGATCAATAGAATCCATAACAGCGTTGGCCTGTGCCCTTTGCGAATCATTAGTCGCGATAACGACAGCTCCGTAAGTGGCGGTCGGAAGAAAGAGGCTCTTCCAGTATAAGCCGACTGTTTTGCTAGTAAAGACCCCACTTATGGCGGGCAATTGTCTTAATGTCTTTGGTCAGGATTTTGAGTTTATCTTTTACTCTTTCGAGATGTGGGATAAATGTCATACCTTTGTCCAGAGTTATCCCGAGATATTTGACGGTTTCGTGGAATTTAATATTTTTTCCGTTGATTTTAATAATGGTTCTGTTTGGAAATTTTAGGGAGGGGTGGAACAAGATCGCTTCTGATTTCTCTTCCGCGAGCTGTAATCCATATCTGCTTTTAATCTTGAATAATTTTGATAGCACAATTTGCTTTGCTGACCAGTCCGTCATGATTTACCGTGAATTATCAGGGCCAGGTCATCAGCATGTACGCTGTTACGTGTACCCCGCTCGTCTCTAATCCCGTCAATTCATCGAGCAGCTCATCCATAACCCAGTTCCAGGCCATTGGCCCTATAATAGAACCCTGTGGGTATCCTCTCTGCATTATGGTTTCGGCATGGGTTTCCCCCAGCTTTAGAACCATCCTGCGATTAGTGAAATAGGATTTCACTGTCTCGAAAAATGTAGATGAGATCCCCGCTCGCGACAGTCTTCGAAAGATAGCGCTCAGGATACATTATCGAATGCCTTTTACGTCTAGGAATAAGCCTAGCGTGTGGACTACGTTTTCGCGTGTTCTAATTGTATACTGATTTTGACAGCGAGTTTGTTTCGCTTGAATGAGGCTAGTGATTCTAAGGAGAGCGTCATCCGTTGACCGGCTCCTCTCTTGAATCCCATCTGTCTGCTGTTTTCCAGGCTGATTTTTATAACGGTCTGTATTCGGTTGAGAAGGGTTCTTTCGAACAGTTTCCCGATCGAAGGTAGCAGAGATGGGTCTGTAGGATCCCAAATTGTGGGGTCCCTGTTTGCTCCACCCTTTTTAAGGATTTTGAGCTCCGCGACTTTCCACGAGGTTGGGAAAGTTTTGTTTTCTAGGCAATTATTAAAAATTCGCGTAATCTATTTCGGGTTTAATTTCGAAAATTTTTGCAAGTATTTCCGGGTATATTCCGTCTATACCTGGAGCGGTCTTTTTGCGCATTTTGAGGATCGAGGTGCTAACCTCGCTCTCCAAAATGGGCGGTTCCAGGCTGTCGTTTGCGTACGCCTCGATCACATCCGGCACAATTGCTCTTGGTACCATCTTGGTCAGCATTTTTTCACCCAAGTCCGCAAGACTAGTGATTCCCTCTCCGCCGGAGTAGACGCAATCACTGGTTACTTTTCTCAGTGATTTTATACGGTAAGCCCCAAGGGTCTCGATTGCCCTCTTCTGTGACAAAGTCTTGCCAGCATTTGGCTTTAGACTTTTTTATCAATCCCGTGTATTTGTTTCCGAAGAATTTTATAATCCTCTACCATACGGTTTAATGTAGGGTGGGGGCCATTACGTTTCAGTTCCTAACGTTTTTAGTTGCGCGGTTGACTCGATTACGCATGAAAGTTAATTCCTCGGTCACCAGAACCTTACGTGCGAAATTTTTTGCGTTTTTTAATTGAAAATTCACAAATTTCGTTTATTTTCGAATTTAAATTTATCGCGCCGGTGTCTGGGTCATTATTTTTAGTCTTTCAAAGAGTGCCTGTGGGTTGATAATTCTCAACTTTCCACTCTGGAACAAGTCCCAGTTGGCAGTTTTTTAAGTTAAATCTATCCAAGGTGTTTTGTTCCGAAATATTTGTTATGGTTAATGCATCAGTCTCGATCTCAAAGCTTATACTGTTGTGATCTGAGATTGTTGCATTATCTAGAACCTTCAATTTTTGATGAAAGTTCCGAAATTTTGGGTGCAGATTGTGGCGTCTATCAGATGAACCCCAACTGGAGCTGAGGGGAAGATTGGGTGGGGAAACCCTGGTTGTCGAACTATCATGTCGTGCATGTCGATGAAATTTTTTCTATTAATTCGCCGTGGTTGTCAGTTATTGGTGAGTGCAGTAACTTGACTTAGCGTTGAAGTCTGCGCAGATAAGCACTTTTTTATTTGTGCCTATTTTTCTGAGCAGACTTTCCTATGAACTTTAATTGAATTTCGCGTGCTTCGAATGAGTCCCTGTGTTGGAAGTAAGCGTTAATGATGTAGAAGCTCTGTCCCGGGAGACTGATCTGCACCGCCATCACGTGTTCACTTCCACCACAGTCTAGATTAAGTACTTTAATGCTTCTATTTTTAATTATTATTCCCACCTTAGGATTGTCTCCAGCCGGGGCTATGACCTTATCTGTCCGCTCTGCGTAGTTTGAGAGTTTGTTGTTTTGTTATTCACGTTCACGTAAGGCTCCTGGAGGAGGATGATGTCTGTACTTTTACTGGTCCATTGTCTCACCTCCGCCGCCACGGGTTTGGATCTCTGTGCGTTTAGTTGAATAACTTTCAACTTTGGGAGCTGATTCGGTTCTCTTTGGGTGTGTGAATCCATTAACAATTATAGTTTGTTTTCTGGAGATTTGACTTGGTCGCGGTTATATAGACCGGGCACGATTCACTACGAACCGAGTGGTCTGCGGGTTTTTCGCTGCCTAATGCGGTTGGCACATTTCGCTTTTTTGCTAATTACGGGACAGGCGGCAGATCTGTGGCCCACTGTTGCACAGTGGGAACAGATGTCTTGTTGTTCCCGGCATCGTGCTGCGGAATGCCCGTAGCGTTGGCACCGGAAACAACGTCTGACTATAGTGTAGTCGTGGATTCTACACAGATGTAGGCCCACGAAAAGACGTCCGTTGTTTTTAGTTATTGATTGGCGGGTTTCTGGGTCTACAGTGACAACCCAGTGACATGTTGGTTGGTCTCGTTTGCGTTTTGAAGATTGGGGCAAAGTTGCTCTTGTCAATTTTTATTTTAGGGTTTTGTTTACAAATTGTTTCGACAAGGGTGTCCTTGTCTAGACTTGGTTATACGTGCAGGAGTATCATTCTAGGATTTATAGCCGTGGGCTCCCTACAATGATGACCTGCGTTTTGGATGGGAAGGTTTAAGTTTGGTGGCTTGCTCTTTCGAGCTTGTCACCACTATCATTCGAGTTGCTTCTCTTGACTGATTTGAATTGAAAGCCGTTTTCGGCAGGCTTGACCATGTCCGCGAAGGTTTTCTTCGCTACATGGTCTGGGACATCTTTCATATCCTCTTTGAGGTCGATTATTACGACCTTGAGGTGTTAATGCGTTCTTCTGCGAGCGTTTGATCTCGCTTTTGATGACTGGTTTTGCTGGGGTTTGGTTTATTTTTGTTCGAGGGGCAGGGATGGGGCTCTCGTTTCCGAGTGCTTATCCTTTATTTCTATGAATTTATTGGCTAATTTGTCGAGATGTTTTAGCATCTCGACCCTGGTTTCTCGGGAAGAGTGTCGAGTTCCCGGAGGCGAATTTTCTGGCTTCCAGCCGGTCTTCCTTAGCTAATTTAAGTATTTCCGGGATTTCTCTCGGTTTCGGCTTAGGGGGATTGTCTTTTTGCAGCTAGGGGTGGTCCTGGCATTGCTGAGTTACACTTGCCTGTTTGTTCCTCTTTGCAACCTGTGACCAGGCTGTTGAAAGAGGGGCAGCGGTGTGTAGAACGGGTAGCTCGCGGGTGTGGCGTTGAGGGGTTGGTTGGGCCGGGGCCGGGGGTTCAGGTGGTCTCCCCGATGGTGGCTGCTTTGTCCCCCTCGACTGGTGCCAAGTTCTTTTTCTCGTTTTTTTTTTGTTTTTCAGGCCTTTTTGTTAAAAGCCTCCACAACTGTTGTGTCGGCTGAGTCTGCTCGGGTCTCGGATTTATGTCTCTTAATGAGGCAGATTTAAAGGTCTATCTCCTCATTTTTTTCTTCCTTGTCCTTTCTTTTAGTCCGTTTTTCTTTTTATTTTTATTTTTCGGGGCGGGGGCTGGGGTGGGGGCTGGTGGAACTCGGGTGGGGTCTTTTGACCCCTCCAGTCAAGGTTATTACCTCCATTTTTTCGCCCGTCATTTTTGGTGGGGGAACTCCCCGCCCTGTCATGTTTACCTTTTTCTCTCTTAGTTATATTTATTTTAAAGTAATTAGTAAAATAACAATGATAACAATAATAATAATATAGTAATTAATTATTCAATCTATTAGGTAAGATAATCTCGTTAAAAATCCTTACACTACTTTAGATGCCAACTCTATATATATCTATACTTATACTCTATATATATTATATTAATATAATATATCTTAATGTAATTTTTGGATTTGAAATCTGGCGGCAAAGAAAAGTCACTAGAAAGCCACTAGTTTTGCGCGCTTGGATCCCAGAATGCCAACCTTACTGCTAGGTTTCCAAATAATTATTTTTTGGTTGAGCGCGGGTGGGGGGGGTGAGTTTAACAACAGGGTTGCCAAGCCGGATTTATTGGGTTCCCAATAGTATAGGCAACAGGGTTGCCAATCCGGTTACAAAGAGGACCTTGTGCTGCCGACCGCGGCAGCCGGGTGAAACAAATATTTTTCAAAAAATTTGGCTGATCTTTTTTTGGGATGAAAAGTGGATCGGTCACGTGACTCAATTAGTTAATAATTAATTAATTAATTAATTCCCGCGATCCGGACCGTGTCCGAAAAGGAAATGAGTTTAATTGGAACGCAGAATAATTTTCTGCTACGCGTGGTGCAAAATATTTCTTTTAAGTTAATTATTTCGATTTTTACGGCTATTTAAAATTTTTTGAAGAAAAAGGCGGGAAATAATGATACCTAGTGCTGCCGACCGCGGCAGCCGGGTGAAACAAATATTTTTCAAAAATTTGGCTGATCTTTTGGGATTAAAAATGGATCGGTCACGTGACTCAATCAATAATTAATTAATTCCCGCGATCCGGACCGTGTCCGAAAAGAAAGGAAGTGAGTTTAATTGGCACGCAGAATAATTTTCTGCTACACGCGTGGTGCAAAAATATTTCTTTTAAGTTAATTATTTCGATTTTTACGGCTATTTAAAAATTTTGAAGAAAAAAGGCGAAATAATGATACCTAGAATAGTGAAGCCACTAGTAATACTGAAAACAAAACACGTGTCTTTGGAAATAGTTTTTTACACTTTTAAAATTGACGGGAGTGAATTTAATATAGTTTTTAATACCAGAATTTACAGAATTTAATTCTACACAATGTGGAAATGGGGTTTATCAAAAAATAATTATTTTTCGACTACTTAATCTAATTCTCGGTTGGCTTGGGAGCCCACCGAAAGGTTAAATCTGTTTCCCTCAGATATACAATTAAATAATTATTTAAAATTCACAAATTATATATCAAAGGATGCAGAATCCAATACTTAATAAAATAAAACCTACTTGGGTAATTGTTTGCAATTTTACCGGTTTTCTGGGCGATTTCTCTGGAGCTCACTCGAAGTACGTCTTGTCCGTTCAAGAATGATCCTTCTCTTCAAGGATTGACACACACACACACTATACTACGTGCATTATTATGGTGGTCTGCGAGCAGGAGCTCATTACCTAACCATGTTACTAATTCTAACCTGTTTGCGACAGGTAATTTGATGATGATGTCTCTTCAAATTGAAAGAAGCATCATCATCATGTTTTTGAAAAACCGCGGTGTGAGAGCTACTTAGCCGTACCTGAAGGGTACGTTACCATGTGTCACCGCGAGGAGGTAGCCCTCTTAATCCTTCCGTGTGTCTTGACTTTACTTATATGTAGTAATGTTATATTAATTGGTTTTGACTAATGGTCATATTGATTAAGTCAATAATCGTTTAGTCACTAACTACTCTACTGTGTGTGCTCTAGCCCTATTAGCTAGAATTTTTTCAGCATGCTCAACATTACTGCTGGGCCTATTTGCTACTTCTTAAGTTTCTAACATGCTTTGAGGGACAAGGGAATGAAACATTATTCCCCAGGGGTCCCTCGTCGGTCCTGATTAAGTCAGACCGCTCGTATTGTCTAGGGGTTGAGAGAAAGAGCGAGCAGAGAGGGCGGAGCGGAGGCACTATTTTAGCGCTGTCTGTCTCCAATCTATACCCGCGTCTTCCAGTTGTTCCAAGGTCCATGCGCCGAGTCGAATTCTTTCATTCCGGTGAACGAAAGCTTGCCCTGCGAATTTTCTGAGCTTGAAGAAGAAAAGCTCTTCGGTTTTGATTAGTGATTGGAGGTCACTTGTTAGGTTACCTTCAATCGGCTCTGGTATCTGAAGTTCGTGTATAGCGGGCATTCGAAAAGAATGTGCTCTACCGTTTCCTCAATGAAGTTGCATTCTGGACAGTTTGCATTGTCCACGGCTCCTCTCTCGAATAACGTGCCGTTTATTGACCCGTACCCGCTGAGGATGAATAGTGTGTGCATGTCGGGGTTATACCACTTGGGCATGTTACCGTACATGACTCGCGGGAAGAAACGTTTTGTCAGGCGACCGGTGTCGCCTTGTGTCCACTCTTCCTGCCACAGTCTGCCTATTTCGGTGTCCAATTTTGAATATTCGTGGTTGCCACGGTAGTCCTCCACGCGTTCATGTTGTATGAACTCGTATTGTTATTTTCGTTACACTTAAATTTTTGAATTTTATATCTCGCGGCTGATTTTAACATCTCTAGTCGAAGCGGTGCAGCACCTGCCAAGACTCAGAATCGCTGCCGTGGATACCGTTCTGCATACTCTTGTCATACCATATAAGATGGTGCGATCAATAGAATCCATAACGGCGTTGGCCTGTGCCCTTTGCGAATCATTAGTCGCGATAACGACAGCTCCGTAAGTGGCGGTCGGAAGAAAGAGGCTCTTCCAGTATAAGCCGACTGTTTTGCTATTAAGACCCCACTTATGGCGGGCAATTGTCTTAATGTCGCTGGTCAGGATTTTGAGTTTATCTTTTATACTTTCGAGATGTGGGATAAATGTCATACCTTTGTCAGAGTTATCCCGAGATATTTGACGGTTTCGTGGAATTTAATATTTTTTCCGTTGATTTTAATAATGGTTCTGTTTGGAAATTTTAGGGAGGTGGAACAAGATCGCTTCTGATTTCTCTTCCGCGAGCTGTAATCCACTTCTCTGGCACCAATCTTGAATAATTTTGATAGCACAATTTGCTTTGCTGACCAGTCCGTCTCGCGAGTTACCGTGAATTATCAGGGCAGGTCGTCCGGCATACGCTGTTACGTGTACCCCGCTCGTCTCTAATCCCGTCAATTCATCGAGCAGCTCATCCATAACCCAGTTCCAGGCCATTGACCCTATAATAGAACCCTGTGGGCATCCTCTCTGCATTATGGTTTCGGCATGGGTTTCCCCCAGCTTTAGAACCATCCTGCGATTAATTGAAATAGGATTTCACTGTCTCGAAAAGTGTAGATGAGATCCCCGCTCGCGACAGTCTTCGAAAGATAGCGCTCAGGATACATTATCGAATGCACCTTTTACGTCTAGGAATAAGCCTAGCGTGTGGACTACGTTTTCGCGTGTTCTAATTGTATACTGATTTTGACAGCGAGTTTGTTTCGCTTGAATGAGGCTAGTGATTCTAAGGAGAGCGTCATCCGTTGATAACCCTCTCTTGAATCCCATCTGTCTGCTATTTCCAGGCCCCTGTTTTTATAACAGGTCTGTATTCGGTTGAGAAGGTTCTTTCGAACAGTTTCCCGATCGAAGGTAGCAGAGGTGGGTCTGTAGGATCCCAAATTATTGGGGTCCCTGTTTGCTCACCCTTTTTAAGGATTTTGAGCTCCGCGACTTTCCACGAGGTTGGGAAAGTTTTGTTTTCTAGGCAATTATTAAAAGTTCGCGTAAATATTTCGGGTTTAATTTCGAAAATTTTTGCAAGTATTTCCGGGTATATTCCGTCTATACCTGGAGCGGTCTTTTTGCGCATTTTGAGGATCGAGGTGCTAACCTCGCTCCAAAATGGGCGGTTCCGGGCTGTCGTTTGCGTACGCCTCGATCATCCGGCACCAGTGCTCTTGGTACCATCTTGGTCAGCATTTTTTCACCCCAAGTC
The DNA here is from genome assembly GCA_024734495.1 of Forficula auricularia. Classification (NCBI taxonomy): domain Eukaryota; kingdom Metazoa; phylum Arthropoda; class Insecta; order Dermaptera; family Forficulidae; genus Forficula; species Forficula auricularia. Next base: position 146,549 of record JALMQS010000171.1, read on the forward strand.
CGCGAGACTAGTGATTCCCTCTCCGCCGGAGTAGACGCAATCACTAGTTACCCTTCCTCGAATGATTTTATACGGTAAGCCCCAAGGGTCTCGATTGCCCTCTTCTGTGACAAAGTCTTGCCAGCATTTGGCTTTAGACTTTTTATCAATCCCGTGTATTTGTTTCGAAGAATTTTATAATCCTCTACCATACGGTTTAATGTAGGGCAGGGGCCATTACGTTTTTCGAAAGTTCCTAACGTTTTTAGTTGCGCGGTTGACTCGATTACGCATGAAAGTTAATTCCTCGGTCCACCAGGGAACCTTACGTGCGAAATTTTTGCGTTTTAGTGAAAATTCACAAATTTCGTTTATTTTCGAATTTAAATTTATCGCGGCGGTGTCTGGGTCATTATTTTTAGTCTTTCAAGTGCCTGTGGAGTTGAAGTAATTCTCAACTCCACTCTGGAACAAGTCCCAGTTGGCGGTTTTAAGTTAAATCTATCCAAGGTGTTTTGTTCCGAAATATTTGTTGTGGTTAATGCATCAGTCTCGATCTCAAAGCTTATACTGTTGTGATCTGAGATTGTTGCATTATCTAAACCTTCCAATTTTTGATGAAAGTTCCGAAATTTTGGAGTTGCAGATTGTGGCGTCTATATAAGATGAACCCCAACTGGAGCTGAAGGTGGGTGGGAAACCTGGTTTATTCAGAACTATCATGTCGTGCATGTCGATGAAATTTTCTATTAATTCGCCGTGGTTGTCAGTTATTGGTGAGTGCCAGTAACTTGACTTGGCGTTGAAGTCTGCGCAGATAAGCACTTTTTTATTTGTGCCTATTTTTCTGAGCAGACTTTCTATGAACTTTAATGATGAATTTCGCGTGCTTCGAATGAGTCCCTGTGTTGGAAGTAAGCGTTAATGATGTAGAAGCTCTGTCCCGGGAGACTGATCTGCACCGCCATCACGTGTTCACTTCCACCACAGTCTAAGATTAAGTACTTTAATGCTTCTATTTTTAATTATTATTCCCACCTTAGGATTGTCTCCAGCCGGGGCTATGACCTTATCTGTCCGCTCTGCGTAGTTTGAGAGTTTATTTGTTTTGTTATTCACGTTCACGTAAGGCTCCTGGAGGAGGATGATGTCTGTACTTTTACTGGTCCATTGTCTCACCTCCGCCGCCACGGGTTTGGATCTCTGTGCGTTTAGTTGAATAACTTTCAACTTTGGGAGCTGATTCGGTTCTCTTTGGGTGTGTGAATCCATTAACAATTATAGTTTGTTTTCTGGAGATTTGACTTGGTCGCGGTTATATAGACCGAAAGGGCACGATTCACTACGAACCGAGTGGTCTGCGGGTTTCGCTGCCTAATGCAGTTGGCACATTTCGCTTTTTGCTAATTACGGGACAGGCGGCAGATCTGGCAACGGCCCACTGTTGCACAGTGGGAACAGATGTCTTGTTGTTCCCGGCATCGTGCTGCGGAATGCCCGTAGCGTTGGCACCGGAAACAACGTCTGACTATAGTGTAGTCGTGGATTCTACACGAATGTAGGCCCACGAAAAGACGTCCGTTGTTTTTAGTTATTGATTGGCGGGTTTCTGGGTCTACAGTGACAACCCAGTGACATGTTGGTTGGTCTCGTTTGCCCGTTTTGAAGATTGGGGCAAAGTTGCTCTTGTCAATTTTTATTTTAGGGTTTTGTTTACAAATTGTTTCATTAAGGGTGTCCTTGTCTAGACTTGGATTTACGTGCAGGAGTATCATTCTAGGATTTATAGCGTGGGCTCCCTACAATGATGACCTGCGTTTTGGATACTGGGAAGGTTTTTAAGTTTGGTGGCTTGCTCTTTCGAGCTTGTCACCACTATCAGTTTCGAGTTGCTTCTCTTGACTGATTTGAATTGAAAGCCGTTTTCGGGCTTGACCATGTCCGCGAAGGTTTCTTCGCTACATGGTCTGGGACATCTTTCATATCCTCTTTGGGGTCGATTATTACGACCTTAGAGGTGTTGTCGTTCTTCTGCGAGCGCTTGATCTCGCTTTTGATGACTGGTTTTGCTGGGGTTTGGTTTATTTTTGTTCGAGGGGCAGGGATGGGGGCTCTCGTTTCCAGTGCTTATCCTTTATTTCTATGAATTTATTGGCTAATTTGTCGAGATGTTTTTAGCATCCTCGACCCTGGTTTTCTCGGGAAGAGTGTCGAGTTCCCAGGCGAATTTTCTGGCTTCCAGCCAGTCTTCCTTAGCTAATTTAAGTATTTCCGGGATTTCTCTCGGTTTCGGCTTAGGGGGGATTGTCTTTTTGCAGCTACAAGGGGGTGGTCCTGGCATTGCTGAGTTACACTTGCCTGTTCCTCTTTGCAACCTGTGACCAGGCTGTTGAAAGAGGGGCAGCGGTGTGTAGAACGGGTAGCTCGCGGGTGTGGCGTTGAGGGGTTGGTTGGGCCGGGGCCGGGGGTTCCGGGTGGTCTCCCCGATGGTGGCTGCTTTGTCCCCCTCGACTGGTGCCAAGTTCTTTTTCTCGTTTTTTTTTTGTTTTTCAGAGCCTTTTTTATTAAAGCCTCCACAACTGTTGTGTCGGCTGAGTCTGCTCGGGTCTCGGATTTATGTCTCTTAGTCTTTGAGGGCAGATTTAAAGATCTATCTCCTCATTTTTTCTTCCTTGTCCTTTCTTTTAGTCCGTTTTTCTTTTTTATTTTTATTTTCGGGGCGGGGGCTGGGGTGGGGGCTGGTGGAACTCGGGTGGGGTCTTTTGACCCCTCCAGTGGGTTATTACCTCCATTTTTCGCCCGTCATTTTGGTGGGGAACTCCGCCCTGTCATGTTTACCTTTCTCTCTTAGTTATATTTATTTTTTTAAAGTAATTAGTAAAATAACAATGATAATAATAATAATATAGTAATTAATTATTCAATCTATTAGGTAAGATAATCTCGTTAAAAATCCTTACACTACTTTAGATGCCAACTCTATATATATCTATATATACTCTATATATATTATATTAATATAATATATCTTAATGTAATTTTTGGATTTGAAATCTGGCGGCAAGAAAAGTCACTAGAAAGCCACTAGTTTTGCACTTGGATCCCAGAATGCCAACCTTACTGCTAGGTTTCCAAATAATTATTTTTTAAAAAAAAAAAAAAAAAAAAAAAAAAAAAAAAAAAAAAAAAAAAAAAAAAAAAAAAAAAAAAAAAAAAAAAAAAAAAAAAAAAAAAAAAAAAAAAAAAAAGTGTGTGTGTGTGTGTGTGTGTGTGTGTGTGTGTGTGTGTGTGTGTGTGTGTGTGTGTGTGTGTGTGTGTGTGTGTGTGTGTGTGTGTGTGTGTGTGTGTGTGTGTGTGTGTGTGTGTGTGTGTGTGTGTGTGTGTGTAAAAAAAAAAAAAAAAAAAAAAAAAAAAAAAAAAAAAAAAAAAAAAGTGTGTGTGTGTGTGTGTGTGTGTGTGTGTGTGTGTGTGTGTGTGTGTGTGTGTGTGTGTGTGTGTGTGTGTGTGTGTGTGTGTGTGTGTGTGTGTGTGTGTGTGTGTGTGTGTGTGTGTGTGTGTGTGTGTGTGTGTGTGTGTGTGTGTGTGTGTGTGTGTGTGTGTGTGTGTGTGTGTGTGTGTGTGTGTGTGTGTGTGTGTGTGTGTGTGTGTGTGTGTGTGTGTGTGTGTGTGTGTGTGTGTGTGTGTGTGTGTGTGTGTGTGTGTGTGTGTGTGTGTGTGTGTGTGTGTGTGTGTGTGTGTGTGTGTGTGTGTGTGTGTGTGTGTGTGTGTGTGTGTGTGTGTGTGTAAAAAAAGA
>JALMQS010000171.1:161336-179059 GCA_024734495.1 Forficula auricularia
TAAGACCTCAAGTAGAATTCTCTGTACAATCTATAGATCTCCTAATGATAAAAAATTTAAAGAATTTTTCGATTATCTCGGCAATTGTGTGAATGTAATTCTTTCACGTTTTCCAAATTCTGAAGTCTCTTTCCTAGGTGACTTCAATGTACACAATAAGGACTGGTTGACATTCTCCAGATACAACACCTCTGAAGGCAACGCTGCTCACATATTTGCAACTTCATGTGACTTAACCCAAATTATAGATCGCCCCACTAGGATTCCGGACAACCCAAACGATACCCCATATCTCCTCGACCTCTTTCTGTCATCTGCCCCATCTCAATTCTCTTTTAGTATCTCTGCACCTCTAGGTAACTCAGACCACAACTTAATTAAAATAAAATCACATATCGACTTAGTAAAACCCGCTCTATCCTGCCCAAAGCCCAGAGAAATAAGGCTTTTTCTTAAAGCCAACTGGGATGAAATGCGTAACTTCTTCGGCTCTTTCCCATGGAATGATTACTGCTTCAGAAACAAAAATGCCACCGAATGTGCGTCTGCATTCTCTGAAGTGATTCAAATGGGCATCGAGTTATTTGTCCCTTTCAAACGGGTAATTGGAAAACAGGACTCCAAGCCCTGGTTCAATAAGTCTTGCTCCGAAGCAGTCAAACAAAAAAATCATGCTTTCTATAATTGGTCTTCGACACCATCAGAGTACAATCGCGTTCTCCTCACAAAAGCCCGCGCCCACTGTAAAAAAACAATCGATAATGCGATGAAGTCCTTCATTCAGAAAAAAGCTGACAGGCTAGCAGCTTGCCCCAGCAGTTCAAACAAATTCTGGTCCCTTGATAAGTATGTAAAAAGAAATTTTACAAACTCATCATTTCCCCCTCTCAATCTCTCCGACAACTCGATAGCCATTGACGCCTCCGACAAAGCCGAAGCTTTTGCCTCATATTTCGCGTCCAACTCAAACCTGGACGACAAAGGGCTTGAACCACCCACATACCCCCCAGTACTAATATAATGTCAGATACTGTTTTCAGGATACCAGCAATTCTAAAGATCATCCGGAATCTAAAGAAAAACTCTTCTGCTGGCCCCGACGATATCCCTGCCATTCTCATTAAAAAGTGCGCCCCTGAACTTGCTCCTATACTATCCAAATTATACAATCTCTCCTATAACTCTGGAATATTTCCTGAAGCCTGGAAACTAGCCAGAATCCAACCAATTAAGAAAAAAGGCGATTCTTCCAACATAAAAAACTATCGACCCATAGCAATCACTTCTGTCTTATCCAAAATCATGGAAAAGGCCATCAACGAGCAAGTTCTACGACACTTAGAGTCAAATAAATTTATCCACGATAGGCAATACGGCTTCAGGAAATTCCGGTCGACTGGTGACATCCTAGCATATGTAACTCATATCTGGAACAAAACCCTGGAGGCCGGGAATGAAACCCTCGCGGTAGCTTTAGACATTTCAAAAGCCTTCGATATGGTCTGGCACAAAAATCTTCTTGCCAAATTGACCTCCGTCGGCCTTGCACCGAAACTCTGTAAGTTGCTCGAAAGTTTTCTTTCAGACCGTAGTATTAAGGTTGTCATCGATGGAATATCATCTTCCCCTTCCACACCAACGCTGGAGTTCCTCAGGGATCGGTTATCTCCCCTACGCTTTTTCTTATCTATATCAACGACCTTCTAAACTTGCCCTCCAATCCGGTACATTGTTACGCAGATGACAGCACCCTACATAACGCCCCTGCATCGCATAAAAACCGTGCAGACATTGCCTCTTCAATTAATTTAGACTTGTGCAAACTTAAAAACTGGGGATCCCAAAACTTAGTTAACTTCAATGCAGGGAAAACTCAGTGTTGCCTTATTTCTAGGCGCGTCGACAGAAACCTCCCAAACATATCATTCGACTCAAACTCACTAGAATTCAGGGATAAAATTTCAATGCTAGGCGTAACTCTAGGGTCTGACCTTTCATGGAATGACCATATCTCAACCACTGCTAAAGCTGCAGCGCGCAAGCTTGGTCTCCTATTTAGGTCTAGACGCTGTTATACTCCCAGTCAACTTCTTATGCTGTATAAGGCTCAAATTCGTCCCTGTCTCGAATATGGCTCTCATCTGTGGAGGGGTGCATCCAAGCATTCTCTTGCAACACTGGATGCAATTCAGAAGCGAGCAATTAAACTAATAGGAGACCCGGCTCTAACCAACTCACTCGACTCCCTGGCTCACCGAAGAACCGTTTCTGCCCTTTCCCTGTACTACAGATACTATCACGGTGTCTGTTCAGTCGAGCTGAAATCTCTTATCCCCCTAATGCCCTCTTTACGAGAAACACGCGGTTTTCTAACGCTCAGCACCCCTTCGCTGTCAAATTGGATAAAAGTCGAACAAGCGCTTTCGCCAACTCTTTTATTCCTATGACCTCCAGAGACTGGAACTCGCTCCCTGCCACCATCTTTCCCGCGACTTATAACCTTAAGCTATTTAAGACCCGTATCCACAGGTACCTTCGACCTCCGCCCAACCCATAAAATTCTTTCTTCTTCTTTTCACGATGGAGGGGCCAACCGAGGCCTTTAGGGGTTGCACCTTTTTGGTGTAACTCCTTCTCTCATCATTATCATTAAAAAAAAAAAAAAAAAAAATCAAAACAACCCTTAAAAATTAACATTTCTCAAAAAATAATAATTTCGAGCAGATTTGAAAGTTTGAATTTGGCTTGAATTAATTATTTTTTGAAAAATGTTAATTTTGAAGGGTTGTTGATCACTTAATAATATTAGTACCTGTAGCCACCGAGCGATGCTCGGCAAATTTTTGCTTCAGTTAAAAGTTATATATTAATATTATTTTTAATTTAAAATTCTGATAAAAACCACCCCATCACTGCACACCACCCCGGCGCTCCACCCCCCTGGACCTCACCCCCATACCAGCCCCGCTACGCCCTGGACCCCCGCCCCATACCGCACCAGCACGACCACACCCCCGCCCGCCCCCTGGACCCCAGCTCCTGGACCAGGCGGGGGTGCGGTGCGCGGGGGCGGTACGGGGTGGTTGTCCGGGTCGTGGGGTGCGGTATGAGGCGGGGAGTCCAGGGGCGTAGTCAAGGGGATGGGGTGCCGGGGTGATGTGCAATAACGGGGTGGTTTTTATCAGAATTTTAAATTAAAAATAATATCAATATATAACTTTTAACTGAAGCAAAATTTGCCGAGCATCGCTCGGTGGCTACAGGTACTGATAATAATAAGATAGATTCTCTACCTATTTAAGGCTTATGAAATGTATGACCCTTTCCCACATATAGTACTTGATGGATGGCTTCCATGCCATAATAATCTCTGGAGGATTCCATCAACCAGTGGACTCGCCTACCACCTACGCAGATTTGGTTCTCCTGCGCACAATTTGTTGCCTAAATACAGGCGCACCAACTCTGAGAGCTTGTATCTCAGAGATGAAAAAGTTAATTTCAATTTGTAACTTCTAGATGGAAGAAATCGTTGCCCTTAATAGCTGGAAACCGGATTTAGGACATAAAATTGGATATTGTGGTCCCCAGAGGTCAAGCAAGGGACCGAAAATCCATTGGTCAGTGCATATGTACCTCCCTTGCGTTTCGAAACCATAAGTCTCAGAGCTACGAAATTCGAAACTTAAGCTCGATTGAAATCGAAAAACCGGAAGTGGACATTTACATGAAAGATTTTGCGTTTTATTTTTATTTTTTGAAGTGAAACGTCTTTACGCGCGTCATGGATTCTCGACGATGGGAGTAAAACCGGCTCATGGCCGTCACGGTAAAATGCCATAGCTAGGTGGCGGTAACCACGCCCCCGGGGACCCCCACCACCCCTCACCGTCCACTGACGCTTTCTCACGCGTATCCGCTTACTGAGGTGAAGGAGCCACTGACGAACGTTCTCTCCATAGATAAAAGAGTATATATATATATATATAGCGATGTTGATGTGATTGGACTGAACTTCATAATGCACACCCCGCACTCAAGGGATCTCTATTATTTAACCTATAATCTTCAAACTAACCTAAGAGAGAAAAAAGAGAGAATGAAATGAAAAGAGAGAGAGGAATACTAGAAGTTTCACTTCCGTCGTGCGTAAGCTTGACACACTCAGAATTTTTTTTATTTTTAAATTGGTGTACTTAATAAGTGTCATTATTAATTAGAAGTGTATAAATTTTCATACTATTGAAATAAAATAAAGGGGTATAATTAGAAGTGTTTGAAAAACTGGATTTTTCGCGAAAAATTGCAGTTTTTCTTTCATAAAATGAAAACCACTTTTTCTAGGAACTTGATTCCTGTCTCATTCTCTAGGCAATTTTGTTGACTTGAACTTTTAATTGGAGCACTTTTTTGTTAAAACTTTTAGATTTATAGTTATCCAGAATTTTGGACTATAACTTATACTGACTAGTAGCGCATTTTAGTTCATGCATTAGGGTGTCGCTGCAGTCGTGCATAGAGCCAATACATATCAATAAGGCTACTTTTCAAGACGAATCACGCCTAGTCATTTTGAACCTAGTATTAACTTGGTGTGGTAGTTTTTAAATTCCTCATATCTTGTTTTTCGTTTCGGTCCCCAAAAAGCTTTGTTTGCAAGCATTTTCTCGTCTTTTGCATTTGAGAACCTTCACCATATACCTGGGTGAGTTTTTTATCTTAAGACAGACTAATAACTCAAAACACTGCATTATATGGAAAAAAGTTTCAAATAAAAGGGGAAACTGAACTACGCTATTGTTTATTGTCCTAGAACAAGCTATCATGGGTATTTCAATGACAAGTTCTGTTTTTTAAATGGAACCCTATATTTTTCTATACGTCTACTTAATCTACAAAGAAAACTGAACAACTTTTATAAGAACTATTTTTTTATACGACATCAAATAAACAAAATACATGAATCAATTAGATCATAAAAAAAATTATTAATAATTATTTCTAACAATTATTTAACTTAATTATCAAATAATAATGATTAAATAATTAATTATTAAATAAATAATCATTAAATCGAAAAGTCACAACAATGAAAATAAGTGTTTATAATGATCCTAAACTACTATACACAGATTTAAGAGATTATTTTCTACTTAATAGAACTATTTAAAATTCTTGAGTTTAAAAAAGTTTATTTCTCATGTCAATCCAGTAGATAGTTATATTGTATTACTATAATAAAAATGGAGTATTTTTTTTTTGAAGACAGAATTGAAATGGTCTAAATTTATGGTGAATGTGGAAGAAGTGTTATATGGCTGCCATTGAAATGGATGCCGAGCGTTTTCCTGTTAGGAATATACCCTCACAAGCTTCATTTTATTGTGTTGCAAATCTGTTTAAAAAATAAGGAAATTGAAACTGGAATTCATCCAGAAGACTTGCGATAACCACTCTGGAATGTCACAGAACATTGTCAGGAAAATTATTAAATTATTAATTATTATTAAATTATTTATTTAATAATTAAATATTTGATCATTATTATTTGATAATTAAGTTGAATAATTGTTAAAAATAATTATTATTTGAATTTTTTTAGATCTAATTGATTTAATATTTTGTTTATTTGATGTCGTATAAAAAAATAGTTCTAATAAAATTTGTTCAGTCTTTTTTGTTTGTAAATTTTAGGCAATATAGTAAAGAAAAATATAGGTTTCCATTTAAAAAACAGAAGTTGACCATGAAATACCCTTGAAAGCTTGTTCTACGTCAACAAACAATAGCGTAGTTTAGTTTCCCCTCGATATAAACAAACTTTTATTTGAAACTTTTTTCCATACAATTCACTGTTTTTGAGTTACAAGACTGTCTCAAGATAAAAAAACTCACCCGGTATATATTATTAATTCTAAATCGAACAACAGAACAAAATGTTTCCGCAATTCAAGTTTGAATTGGAAATAAAAAGAAAAAACAAAAACGAAAGGCTCAATGGGATTGAACAATTAGTCATGTTCCGAAACGCCGTCGCTGTCAAAATTGTCACAATACTCACAATCCCTTTCGCTGTCTTCTCCGCCCTTCTCTGCGTCTATTGTGGCATTTGAGAGGGGGCTGAAGGGGGTTCCCTGCCACTTGAGGGACACCCCCGCCCCCCATTAAGCGATATCAATTCCACTTGAGTGGAAGCTTCACTGCCAAACGGCCGGCCAGCCATCCAGCCTGCTGGTTATTTTGTCAAGAGATCAAAAGAGACCCCCCCCCCCCCACCCATAGACACACACACACACACATACAAAAGAAAAAATATTCTTCTTTAACTATCCGTGTTGAAAATTTGCCCAGAAACCGCCACTATATTCGGCCAATGCAGATGCAAACCGACTATCAGCCCTATTACAAGGGGAAATAAGATGACGTGTTCTGATGTGGCCATCCACTTGACTTTACCATAGAACCTGGCCCCTAAAATTATTTATAATCATGTAGGGGTGGGTTAGTTTTTGAATTTTTATACTTCTGGTGTCCCACTGATTATGCATACAAAATTTGGTTGAGTTTGCTCATACGGCCTAGATTTTTAATTTTTAACCCCCACTCCACCCCCCATAATTTTGGGTCGATATGCACCAAAATCTAATCAGCTCTTAATAATGGTGGCATAAAGCGGTGCCTCCCCTTGTCGCCCTGGGAATTTCCCAGAGAACTTTATGCGATATGACCTTCAGGGCGAAGAGGGGTTCTTTGATGAATTTTTATAGCTTCAACAGGAGAACTTATAGGGAAATCGCCATGCGCTAGAAATTGTATAAAGAGAAAAAAATGTATGTATGTGTTGTAGCTAACTATATTTTGTTTTTATATATATCATGTTGCCATCTTGCGGGACTAGCTCAACAGTACATATTTTCTCGTGGTAGTATTTTACAGCAATACAACCACTAAGGGAAGGGTAATGTTGTAGCTAAGTCGCCGCAAGATGGCAACATGATATATATATAAAAACAAAATATTTGTAAACAGAGACGATTGTTAAGAAAAATAAATAATAAAAGAAGGTTGTTGTAAAAAAACGAAGAGATAAATAAAAACTATTTTTGTTAGACAAGAAAATAATCGTTTTATTTCTTCGAAGTGAGCAAGGAAGCTACATATGTAAATGTTCCTATAATTTTGTAAATACTCCTATAATTAAATTCAGCCGACTATGTAAATATTTCTTGTTAGTGGAGCCCCCCACCTGCGTGGCCCAATAAACGAAAAATTAATGGACCAAAACTACGTGTGAAATTTGGTTTCGATATTCACATTAGTTTTTGAGCTAGCTCGTCCACAAAAATTTGGTAACGCACGGACTAACTAACTAACAACCAGACAACCAGACTAACAAACATTTTGACAAAACAATTATTATCTCAAAAAATATAATTTTTTCGATCTTCACTTATTAGAGCTTTTTTGTAGAGCAAAATGCCATATTTTCGCTCAATTTTTTTAATCAAAATAGTTTCAGCCGTTTTTGAGATATTTCGAAAAAAAGAAGGAGAAAACCTCTTTTTTTCATACACGATTACAATACTTGACCATACCCTGTATGGTAAAGTAATACGTACAAAATGACATAGGTTGTATTTGGTCGAATTTGGTAAACTCTAGAGGGCACAACTGACAACCACATAAGGTACCGCCCGTTAAATAAATAATAAAATAAATATCACTGGCTATTTGAAGTCCATGTTGATGACTTAGATTCAAAAATAGCAATCTATTCTCATCTAATACTTGAGAAATAAACATTCTATAATACATTGCATTTTCAACGTTTCGATTATTATTATTGGTATCCAGTGCTGGAGATATGGAGGAATCGACTTTTAAGATCAGGTCTCACTTTTGGAAAAAAATATTTTGATAGATTTTTTAATTAAGTATAACTAATTAATAATTAACAGGTGAATGAATAATAATGTATCGTGTGGTTGAATCAAAATAAAACAAATGGTTGATTAAATAAAGAATATTTAAAAACAAACAAATTGCCGAGGTACTCTCCGTGTACTACTACTAATAATAATATGGTCTCTCTTTTCTCTCTGCGGAGTTTCCTTTAAGACTAAGCAGACAGACGGGCGGACATGATTGCGCTGTCTGTTTCAACAAGACAATATTTCGTTGTCCGGATGATAAATTTCTTTTCCTTTTAGCCTGGGGTGGGAGGGGGGTTGAGTACAAGGGTGGAATCCAGATTAGGTGAATCCGACCCGAAAATAAACATGCAGCAACGCCCCCCCCCCATGATAAATTGGTCTTTTGGGCATTCGCGACCCCCAAGGGACAAAATGCCCTTAAGTATTGCGCTTAGGTTGTTCTCTCCTCACTGACAGCGACAACAACAACACACACACACACATTCTCGTTAACATAACAATATAGAAATTGAAGGGGAAAAAGTGAAAACTTTTCTGCACTTTGGAATCCGAAATTCTAAAGGGCCTGAACAGAAAATCTAAAGGAAATAATATAAGCAATTACAGACCTATCTTATCTTATAATATTAAACGAGCAAAGTTTGAATATATATATATATATATATATATATATTATATATATCCGGTCTGGTTCTCGAAAACGGCTGTAACGATTTGGGTGAAATTCACGGGTTAGGAGAGTTTTGTGTTGGACATTCGATCTGTCAGGGTCTCATCTTCGGCTAAGTTGTTTTTGGTGGGTTTTTTGTTAATTGAAATAATTATTCACAGGTCGTTGTCTCGATAAAAATGTTTATTTATATTTTTATTCAATTTCCTTTTTAATAAATAATTGGTTTTTTTAATTTTATATCCCACAATAAGATTATTACAATTATTATTATATATTAAAAATTGGGCAATTTAATTGATTAAAAATCGAGTTTTAAATCCCACAAATATTAATTTGACAATTTAATTGATGAACTCAAAAAATTGTTATTTAAATTAAAAAAAAAATTATACTGTATTTATTTATATACCTTATATACACGTAATCTGTGGGCCACTGAAGGCTAGAAATGCAAAAACTGGGTGTATGGGCGTGTGCGGGGTAGATGTGAGGGTGCAGGAGGTGGGGTTCAGTGGTGGGGGCAGGGAGGAGGTACGGGGTTTCGGGGGCGGAGTGTGGGTGGGGTGGGAGGGTTCAGGAGCTGGGGTGAAGTGATGGGGTCCGGGGGACGAGGGGGTTTCGGGGATTAATATATAGCTATTAACTGAAGCAAAAATTTACCGAGCATCGCTCGGTGGCCAGGTACTGTATTATTATTTGCGGATGATATAAAGCTATTTTTAGAGAATCTCCACTGAACAAGATTGCCTAAGAATGCAATCTGACTTGAATAAAATAATAAATTGGTGTGATGCGAACCTGCTTTTCCTAAACTTTGATAAATGTTTTACTATTAGTTTTTCTAAACAACCTAACCACTTTAAATTCAGTTATATACTCGAAAATGGCGCTACCTGTATTAGCAGTTAATTCTATTAAAGACCTTGGAGCTATTTTCGATTCCAAACTCACCTTTAAAGAGCACATCCCACATGTGGTGGATAGAGATAATCAGAGTTGGGGTTTTATATCTCGTAGCACTAAGTCATTCAAAAGTCCTGATGTGATTAAATACCTATATTCAAGTTTTAACTAAATCTATACTTATGTATGCATCTGCTATTTGGAGACCGAATTCGAGGGTGACATTGATAGGATTGAGAGAGTTCAGCACAAAGTTCTAAGAAAATTAACATCACTTACTGATAATCCAATGTCAAGATTTAACCATGACTAGACTCTTGCTGCTGAGTCTTTCTGCCTAGCTTCTGTAAATTCCTGTATGATCGCCTCTGATTGCATATTTATATATAAAATTATGTCAGGTCAGGTAAAATGTACAGACCTTGTTGCTCTCTTTCCTCTACATAGCCCCAATTATGCATTAAGAAGTATTATATAATGCTCATCCTATCCAGAGATGCCTACTGGTAGACATCCTGAAAGAAATCCAGTCTTCAGACTCTGTCATTGTTAAAATGAGTTGGCAGCAAAATCGGTTAATCCTCAGGAATTTTCTTTGGAAATCAATAAAGTAGCGGCATAATTCAAGAAGCTCACACTAATTTATGAATAACTAATGTAATGCTAATCTACTCTTATTAAACGAGCAAAAGTGTATATTTATTTATAAATATATATTTATTTATTTATATATTTGTATCTTGGTTCTATTTTGAAAACGGCCCTACCGATTTTTGATGAAACAAAATCTATTAACAAGTTTTGAGGACGAAAAAACGATCTGGCTATGTCTGGACACCTCATCAAAATTCATCTTAATTGATTTTTTCTTAATTATAATAATTATTGATAGATGAAAATCTCAATAAAAAAATGACTCGCCGGATGCCAGATTAGAATCTGGGACCTCTTGCATCAGAGGCACACACTTTACCACTGGACTATAGAACTATTTTAAATATCTTTGCTTTTTACTTTTACTAAAATGAATATTTTTGAACTAGACTTTATTATAAGTGTGGAAATAATTGAATATATTATATATAGCTATGTATTTAATAAATAGAATTCATTGAATAAATTGCGGCGAGGCAAATTTGAAATATCTATAATTGAATTAAGCTGAAAGAAAGACAACAATTAATTTTAAATCCAGAAACATTAAATATATTAATAATTATTCCTTAGCCACCCCCTCCCTCCACTCTTCTAATTAAAATTAAATATTCAATTCTCTTTTCTCCGGGGCAATTATCCTTGAAATTGTCTTCCCGAGACGCACATATTTTTTTTAATTTTATGTTTTTATTTCAGATCCTATACGATTATTTTTTTTATTATTATTATTTTCCTATTTATTTTTTTATAATGTTTATCAATATGAACGAATGTGGTCAAATTGGTGTACGAGTAAACAAATATACACATAATATGTGGAGCACTAGAAAGATAGAAGTACAAAAACTGGATGGGGGGTGGGGATGGATGTGGGGGTGCAGGAGGTGGGGTGCAGTTGTGGGGGATCCGGGGGTGGGAGGCGCAGTTGGGGTGGGGTGGGGCTGAGTGGGGGTGCAGTGGTGGGGGCGAGGTGTGTGGTTGGGAGGGGGTCAGGGGTTACCGTGCATCGCTCGGTGCCTCCAGGTACTGTATAATTATGTAATGTGTTGATGTATGTAATAAGTATTGTTAATATATAATTTTATAATTTTGTAAATTTTTTACATTGATTTATAAAAGAGGTATAGGTATATAATTAATTTGTTTGAGACTATAGTTTCGAAGGTTTTTGACCTTCATCTTCAGTCTTTTTCTTTAGAAATATTTTTTACTTTACCATACAGGGTATAATCGTGCATGAAAAAGTGTTTGTTTTTTTTTGCTTCTTTATTTCAAAATATCTCAAAAAACGGCTGAAACTATTTTGAATAAAAAAATTGAGCGAAACCATGGCATTTCGGTCTACAGAAAAAGCCCTAATAAGTGAACATCGAAAAATTTATATTTTTCGAGATAATAATTGTTTTGTCAAAATGTCTGTTAGTTAGTCTGTGCGTTACCAAATTCTTGTGGACGAGCTAGCTCAAAAACTGTCTGAATATCAAAACCAAATTTCACACGTAGTTTTGGTCCATTGAGATTAAGAGCTGATTAGATTTTGGTGGATATCGACCCAAAATTAGGGGGGAGGGGTTAAAAATTAAAATTTACTAGTTAATTTTTTTCATTTTTTATATTTCTTCAAAAATGAGGTATGCCCCCGGCTCTAGTATTAATACCAGCTGCGAAGCCCGCCTTGGCGGCCATCTTGCTAGCCTGTGGACTCTGTAGTGGGTTTTAAAATAATAATTTAAATTTTCTAATTTTATTCAAATAAAACTGTGATGTTTGGTGGCCCTATTTTATTACAATGAATTAATTGGCCTAAGGGCCAGTGAGGTGGAAGACTTCTTCAGTGCACTTCGGCAAAAAACATCACCATCATCATTATCTGCACCCTTGACGGGATTTTAAAGAAGAAAGTAAAATATTAAAAATTTTATTTTATTTTAGTTCAATGGCTACAAATGCTCCGCCAGACAGACAGACAGACGCACGTTAACGTTTTAATCTGAACCTAAAAATGAATGAATTTTCAATTATTTATCAAATATTAAAAACTTTTAGAAGTTTTGAACGTAAATTATGGCTAAGAATCCTTTAGAAAACAATGTTTGTGTGTTTTCTAAGCAAAACTACAAATATTTGAAGGATATACAGGGTGGTGACTTGGCCGACGCAGCATGGCGATTACAATGTTAATTTTTGAATGTGCATTTATTTGCTCCCCTAATTATTTTAGAGTTAAAGTTCTTTTAGGTTTTTTGTAGAGAAAAAATACTGAATCCGAACATATTTTTGTTTTCAAATTTTGAAATTTCAGAACCGTAATAATCAACATTATAAATAATTGTATTTTTACAAAAATCACTGACGGTCCATGGAATTATTAAAACAAACAAGGCATTTTCATTTGTTGTTTCTATTTGACGTTTAATAGTGATGTCTTTAGTGATTATTTTAGAGCATAATTAGAATACAAAAAACTGAGCAGAATTAAAATTCTAAAAGATAATTACATCAGATTTTGTCTAATTCATAATTTAAAAGTCCAAAAAAACGATTTTAAAAATGTAGATATTTATTTAAAAAATTTAAATTCAAAACTTTTATTGTTGTCGATTGTTTAAGTTTTATTGTTTATACTAGTCTCAAAATGGATTCATATTGGTGAACAAATCTATGATTATAAAACAAAACTTAACTTACGAAAGGTTTTACGTTTTTTTTTACGAAAGGTTGGCCCATTGTTTAGTGGTAAATGGTGGTTTATTCGAACATTTGCTATGATTGTTATTTTTTTGTTATAATTTTATGCATTTGTTAATTATGTTAAAAAATTAAATTCTGTTTACCTTACTAATTTTGTTTTAATTACGTTTAAAAATATTACTTATAATTAATTTCGTTGATTATTCTTGTGAAAATTTAAAAGCTCGTTCTAAACTTTACAATGTATCCAATAATACCCTTTGTACAAAGAAATTGCAAAAAGAGAAACGGATTGGAGATAAGGAGGATAAAAATAGTATTTAATTAATTCTGGTTATATATAAATTTCGTTTAAATATAAATTATAAAAAAAAATAAATAACTTAATATAATTTTTTTGTTCAATAGATTAGGTTAAAATTAGATATTCGCAAATTTAATAATAAATAATAAATTGAGATTTGAATTCACGCAGAGAACAGAGTGCAATACCGGCGGGGGATGAACCTCTTAGGAATTATTTAAATGTATTTTCCTTTTCAGTAAAAAATTTTTAAGAAAAAAATAAAAACCGACTTCAAAAAATTAAGTGCAACAAATATAAAAATACACTAAAAGGTATAAAATAATTATTATCTTATTTAGTTACAACTAAACGACGAAATATTAACACGAAATTACTTTTTAAAGTCGGTGCCAAACAAACTATACCTATAAGCGAGCGTACCCGCCAAACGTACTAAGTAAGATCCGTCGAGTGCGATTCATAAAAGGTATATGTTTGGCACCAACTTCAAAAAGTAATTTCGTGTTAATATTTCGTCGTTTAGTTGTAACTAAATAAGATAATAATTATTTTATACCTTTTAGTGTATTTTTATATTTGTTGCACTTAATTTTTTGAAGTCGGTTTTTATTTTTTTCTTAAAAATTTTTATTTTTCTCTTTTTAGTGATGTTATTAATAGTGATTATATCATCAGAACTTGACCAAATTAATATGACACCATCCCTAAGACACCTCCTTTCGGATAAAAAAAGAACCATCGAAATCGGTTCATAAACAAAGAGGTTAGGTCTAAACAAACCTAAACAAACCTAATAAAAAAGGTCTAATACCTATGAAAAAAATCGAAAAAAATGGGACCAATCGAAGCTAGACTGGACCCAATGCAAAAAAAATTTTCAAAATCGGTTGACAATTGGCGGGAGATATGAGGTAACATAGGCACAAAAAAAAAAAAAAAAAAATTCAATCGAATAGAGAACCTCCTCCTTTTTTTGAAGTCGGTTAAAAACAAATAATAATATAAATTATTTAAAAATCGTTGCTTGAAGGAAAGAGGAGAAGTCAGAGAGAGGGAGGGGAGAGATTACCTCTTCTTTAAGCATTGATGGAGGACAGAACAACTCTTCTTTAAGCTTTCCTTGATAACACACCTCTATACATACATTCATGAACACTACTCATTTTGAGAATATACAACTCACTGGAGTATTCATTGAGACTCATCTATACAAACATTTATCGAGGACGCTTCTAACTACAAAACTAATTGGATCGAATTGATATTATATTTTCATATTGTATCCTGCTCGATAAACGGAAATCTCTAAATTGGGGTCCAATATTACTTCTTTCGCTATTTCAACGAGACACCGAGAATTCTGCTTCCAAGGTGCACTGCTTATCAATAATCGGTGCAGAAGCTAAACTTCGGGCTCAAAGAAGACAGCCGGAAGGAAGGAGAATTACTATCAAAGGAATTGGTTACCAAGGGAGGAATTTCTGAAATCCAGAAGATTGAAAGAAACGATCATATAACCTTCACCACCAATGAGCGTAACCACCATACTCTTATTATTCTCTCTAACAAATTTCTCTATCTGTTAATATCAAGCAGGGATCAAATACATTCACATTATAGATATTAAATAATTCTAAACATTATCTCTATTATTATTGAAAATTTCCAAATCCTGCTTGTCCATTTAATTTCCTTTGTTTTTTATTTTAATTTTTTATAATCAATTTTCTTAATCCATTTTTATTTAATTTCACAGTAAAAGTAGTAAATAAAAGCATAGTAAATTCAATCAATAATTTCAGATTTTAAGCATCAAGAGAGATACCCTGAGGATACACCCACCACTAAAATAAAATAAAATCAAAAACCAACAATCAGATTATCATTATACCCACTGAAACTTCATCTACGTGAATCTACTATTTTTATTTATCAATGACGAATACAAAATTCAGCCCATTCAAATTTAACCAGTTTCTCATTATGGTAATAAATGAAATTCTAATAAGAACTCATTTTAAAAGTTCAAATATAACAAACGTCGCTTTTAGAAACAACAAATGAAAATGCCTTGTTTGTTTTAATAATTCCATGGACAGTCAGTGATTTTTGTAAAAATACAATTATTAATAATGTTGATTATTACGGTTCTGAAATTTCCAAAATTTGAAAACAAAAATATGTTCGGATTCAGTATTTTTTTCTCTACAAAAAACCTAAAAGAACTTTAACTCTAAAATAATTAGGGAGCAAATAAATGCACATTCAAAAATTAACAATGTAATCGCTATGCTGCGTCGGCCTAGTCACCACCCTGTATATAAGAATTTGGAAAGGGGGTGCAGGAAAATAGGAATAGTAACAGGAATACAGGTATTCAATGAAAAAAATACAATAAAAATATTAAAATAATAACATGTTTATTTAAAATAACAAATTAATTGTCAACTTTGACTATAACAAGAAATAACAAAGATTTGTAAATATTTTTATCAATTGGATACAAAACTGACTCTCACAAAATGTCAAAACGTTTAATCCGCCATATATTAAAATATAATACGTTTCATTATTAATTGGAAATTGTTTTTTGACAAATAGTGATTAAATGGGCCACTGAAGAAGTACAAAATAAATTGACACGAAACGTCTGGACCATTTAATAAAAATTCTGTGTTTGTAATTTTTGTCCAATTCCCTGCTATTCATGTTACAAATTTATTATGGATGCGAATAATACAACATTTATAATAATGAGTTAGTTTATATTGCTGAAGCTTTAGTGGGGATGGTGATTATTAATTGAAAATTATTTTAATAATTTACACGATGTTTCGATTTCATCGAAATGTGAATTTAATTAGCACTATTGGGTCAATATTATATTTCTTTAGAATTGGAACCCAAAACGTTGCGAAAAATTATTAATTAATTTTAAAATTGTACATTGTTAGTGTGTGTGTGTGTGTCAATATGGTAATTTCATTTAATTATTAATTTAATAAAAGGAGGATTATTTGTCAGGATGTTAAAGGGACGACAAATAATCCTTGATAGATTTATATCCATACTCTCTAGCCAAATCCAATGGAGTTCTATTCCAATAATTTCTTAAGCTTCTATCCGCACCCCTCTCTTTTAATAATTTCACTACTGGCAATTCATTCATATCAGCTGCCAAATGAAGTGGTGTCTGTTTGAATTCATCTTGATGGTTGATTCCCCCCCCCCTCCCCCTTGTCCAGCAACGCTTTGACTATAGGGACATGACCCAATATGGAGGCATATATTAAGGATGTTCCATTGTAATTAGAATTCTTTGCATCCACATCCACTCCTTTGGACAACAAGAATTCTACAATTGGTAAATGTCCATAGTAGGATGCATAATGCAGAGGAGTCTTATTAGAATCCTGTTCATCCTTTGCATGAATAGAGGAGGGGTCTTTTGAATGCCAAAATTTCACCCCATTAAGGGACCGTTTCTCTGATTGCTTGGAAAATATTTTCTGTCCCATCTTGATCAAATATTTCTCCACAACATTCTTGAATCTAAAATTAAATCAAATAAATAAACATAAATTAAATTCTGTAATACAAAATTCATCGAAATGTTGACATTTTCATGTTATTTAAAAAATTATTAATATTAAACAATTAAATATTCCAGCGCCTCCCAATCGATCGCAGACCCCAAAGATCGAAAATAATTTTCTCTTCACCCGGGGCGCGACCACAACGAGGCCGTGTAAAGACAATTAATAACAAATTTAAATTTAGGGAACGAAGAAAAGTTTATTTTTATTACAGACAAAAGGATCAGCCGGGGCTCGAACCCGGGATCTTTGCATGTGTACTGCAATGCTTTGTCTGTAATAAAAATAAACTTTTCTTCGTTCCCTAAATTTAAATTTGTTATTAATTGTCTTTACACGGCCTCGTTGTGGTCGCGCCCCGGGTGAAGAGAAAATTATTTTCGATCTTTGGGGTCTGCGATCGATTGGGAGGCGCTGGAATATTTAATTGTTTAATTAATGAATCAAGGCCTAGGCTGCGAAAAATGAACGAGGAGAGGATTAAAAAGAAATTCCATAATTCATATAGACAAAAGGTATTAGTTTGGGATCAGGGATCAGTAGCTTAGTGGATATAGGAGTTAAAACTCTTATGACAAAGCATTGCAGTACACATGCAAAGATCCCGGGTTCGAGCCCCGGCTGATCCTTTTGTCTATAATAAAAATAATATTTTTCTTCGTTCCCTAAATTTAAATTTATTATTAATATTATTTTTAGAAAAATTTCAATCATCATGTTGTACAAATAAATAAACTCACACTTTGGTTTAATTCAAGATCTTTTTCTTGTAATACAGTTTTATTATTATTTTCTTCATTGACCTAAATAAATAAATAAATAAATAAAAACTTAAATATATAACAACTTATTTATTAGAAATAAATAAATAAATAAACATACAGATTGATTCAATTCCACAATTGTTGATTTTAAATTAATTATTTCTTTGTTATCTTCAATGATCTAAGCAAATAAATAAT
>JALMQS010000172.1:0-35461 GCA_024734495.1 Forficula auricularia
GCTTACATGTATTTGCTCCTTTGTAGAGCCTGAAGAAGCTGAAATAAAAGTGGCGAAACGTTGCAATTGATAAGTCGTAAATAAACACTTATTTTGTTCCTCGTCCTCTGAAAAACAAGAATTACATTAATAAGTTATGGAACTGAATCCCAATGATGATAATCTCTAACAATAGTGATCTCCATTGTAATTTTCGTGGGGGAGATTTTTCACAGGGGTGGTTTCCCAATGCCTTCCCCTGGATTTAAAATAAACCTTTTGAACATTGTTTTTTAAAAGATTTGTATTTTTTAAATTATAAAACAATCAATAAATAATTATTTCTTTTCTTTATAGGTATATGTTTATTTGCATCAAACAGATGACAACTTCATTGATTTCTCCTTATTTTATTTTTATTAACATTGATATGGACGGAAATGCACAATAAAGGTGCAAATGAGAAGAGAAGAAAAATAATTTATTTATTTTAATTTATGATGTTTCCAATATGATGTTTTTTGCCCCTAAACACCCACATCTTGTAAGGATTATTAAGTAAATATTAATGAGGTTACCATCTGCTTGACACAAGTATAAATAAATAAATACATATATTTTAATTGCAGGAAATTTTCTCTGGAGAGAGACGGACTGGTAGAACTTTTAATTGAAAGTAATGGAAAACAGCCTAGGGGTAGTGAAGAAAGAAAAAATTAACACATATCCAAATAAGGTGTAATTTATTGGATTCTTTCCTCCCTTCCTTTCAAACCGACGTTTCAGAGGATTCTTCCCTCCTTCTTCGGGATTTCAAGGGGTCGATGAAGGAAATAAATAAAATCCTTCCTTCCTCTCTCCACAGCAGTTTTTAAAACTTTTTTCTTCCTTATCAGAAGAGTAGAAAAACAATTTTTTTTCTTCTTTTTTTAATTAACAGAAGAAAAAAAATGTTTTTCTATGCTTCTACTAATGAAGAAGAAAGTTTTAAACACTACTATGAAGAGAGGAAGGAAACATTTTATTTGTTTCCTTCATTGACCCTCTGAAACCCTGAAGAAGGAGGGAAGAATCCTCCGAAAAGTCGGTTTGAAAGGAAAGGAGGAAGGAATCCAATAAATTAAACCTTATTGGGATATGTGTTAATTTTTCTTTCCCCACTACCCCTGGGCTGCCTTCCTTTACTTTCAATTAATATATTTTAATCTTAACCTATGATTTCGCTTACTTTTTCTTATCAAAATAGTTTGAGCCCTTTTTTAAATATTTTGAAAAAAAAGATAGTAAAAAAACGAATTATTTGTCTTGTTATTGTATAAAAGAAATAAAATAAAATAAATCTATGAGAGCAGCAGGTGTATGGTTAAGTCATGTGATTGAATTATCAGCATTTAATTATTATTATTATTTATTTTTGAATTCCCTACTAAAGGAAATTTTAATTTTCAAAACCTGTTCGTTGACTAATGATTTTCAATGAAAGAAAGTTTTGAAAGGATGCGATTGAAACAGATCTCCGATAGAAGATGATTGAAAATTGAATAATTCATTTTTTATCTCGACTAAACCGAATATTTATGTCTTGATTCATTTGTCGGTTGGGCGACCTTCCCTTATCGGCAATTTTCGTCGAGCCCCCTGCGAGGGGTCGTCATCCACGTCGCCCCCCGGGTCGTCATCCACATTGCCTCCCCTCTCGAGGACATCTCTCGTTCACTTAAGAGGAATGCAGCAAAGAACATCATAATACAGAAATCAATATCTATTTTCAATTTCCCAAATGCAAAATGCCTCTTCTTTCGAAAGAACATTCCAGAAAAACTCAAAGGTTAAATCATTTTTTGCATTTTATCTTAAAATATTAATTAGTAAGAAAAATTTAGAAAAAAAAGGTTTCAACAAAAATTATTATAGTGAAAATAAAGATTTAAGTATCTTTTTGAGTGTCTTTTTTTGAAAAAAGATGGAAATTATTTCAAAAATCAACCCAGTATATAATATTATTAAATGAATTTAACTTTTAAGGACATCATAGATATTAGAGAAATATTTATACATTGCATATCAGAGAGGTTCGTCCCTTGGGAATCGAACCCAAGCGCTAACTAAGCTTGCCGGGCCAGTAGGGTCTTAAGGGTTTGGCTACTGGCCCGGCAAGCTTAGTTAGCGCTTGGGTTCGATTCCAAGGACGAACCTCTCTGATATGCAATGTATAAATATTTCTCTAATATCTATGATGTCCTTAAAAGTTAAATTCATTTAAAAATTATTATAATGAAAGGAAAGATTTAAACAATTTTTTTTTTTTTTTTTAGTTTCTCTTTTTGAAAAAAGATGGAAATTATTTCAAAAATCAACCCAGACTTATACTATTAATAAATAAATTTAATTAAGGACCAATCATAGATTTTAGATTTGCAATGTAAAAATATTTTCTCTAAAATCTATGATTGGTCTTTAAGTAAATTCATTTATCAAAAAATATTATAATTTAAAAGAAATATACGCCTTCTTATGTATATGTAGTAAGGTTATCAGATGTGAGGCGATTAGTAAAAAAATCGTTTAGCTTTAGGTTATATAAAACTTAAAAATTTCACAAAATTCTTATTATATTTAATATATGTGACCTTCTCCGAGAAAAGGGACCTAGTGTGTGAAAATGAAGTTTTGAGAAAAACGCATTTAAAGTTTCATAACGCATTATCACTTTGAACACACCTTCAGTTGGGAGATGCGATTTGGTATGGTTAGTTATGATTGGGTGCCGACTTTGGTGACGTCATGCCATATGTGGTGACGTATTTTTTGTAAAAATAACTATAAGAAAGGAAAAGAATAAAGTGACGCTTCAGTCTTGTGCCAACTGTATAACGAGTGTTATCAATATCTCAAAAGTTGTTTCGCAATTCCCAAGTTCGTTTTGTACGTTTTTAAGGGGTAAATAAATTTTTATCAGAAATCTAACTCATTTCATCTTATTCTACACCCTTTTAGGTGCCAGAATCCACTCTTAAGTCCAAACCCGTTTTTTGTCACAATAGGTCACTTTTCTCAAAGAAGGTCACATATATTAAAAAATCTTTAAACTCAAAGAAATAATAGGTACTCTTGAATAAAATCAACATAATAAATTATCTTTCAAAAAAATGTGATCGAAAAAATACGGGGGGGGGGGGGGGGGTGTAATTTTATTTAACAGACACGATTGTATTGTATTGCTTTTATTTTTTATATTAACAAACAGCTTTTCTTATTGACGTACAAATAATAAACTAATAAAATAATGCAAATATTTGTCCGGCTATAATCTGATTACACACACTTTCCACACACATACGAACAATCAATGTCCAAAATGGGCAATAGTTCCCGAAGGCCATAAAATAATAATAATAATAATAATAATAAAGAAATAATTAACAAAGGATCTCAAAAATAATTAAAATTTGATTGTAATAGTGAATAATTTATGATTACAAGCATTTTTCTAAATTATCTTCAATCTACGGTCACTTAAAATTGATTTATACGATGAAAAGAAGCGCTCCACATCCTCAGATGTAATGGGGGCAAATTTTAAGGAACTTTATATATTAATTTCTTCATTTTTTTCATTCTTTCTCCAAAAATTTAGTTTTAAAAAATCTGTATTTGGCGCGAAATAGGCAACATTTGACAAAAAATCCTTCAAATATGGAATTTTATGCAATATTACTCAAATATGCAAAAATATGGAGTATAAAATTTAACCCACGTATCCTAGATGGATGATTCGGATAGATAATTGGGTCGTATGTGGCGGCAAACAAAATATACAATTGCGTAGGAATCCGGTCTCTAAATATATGGCATATTTTGATGCTTTTGTAAAATACGAGTACTTTTTACTTATACTAAAGAAAGTTTTAATTAACATTTAAAATGAATTTCCCAATTACAATCATACAGTCAAACAGGGTGTTTAAAGAAATTCAAATTTTTAATCAGACCCAATTTCAAAACTAAAAACTACAAAACAGCTATATTTTACAAATGTCATTCTAGCAACGGAGAAATTAATATTCAACGCTTAACAAATGCACAAAACCCTTTATTATTTATTATAAAAAACATGTAATGTACCTATTTGTAATCCATTTTTAATATTCCGTTTATTTTCATAATAAAATATTTTCATACGTCCTGCTATCATATGGTTTCGAATATTATATTCCCATAATGATGTAATTTCGAAAGTTTTTAAGTTACAATTGTAATATCATATATATATATAAACCATATTCAAATTTTAGATGAATGAATATTTTAGGATGTTCGGCTATTTTGTGGAGCCAAAGATGAATAAACTGCAACGGATCGTTGCTAAACTTTATCCAAATTCATTTGAAATATTAATATGTTTTGCTGGCTTGGTGTGTACTGGATATATTAATTATTTATCCTTTAACAATAAAAAATTAATATTAAGTGGATATTGATGAGGCAGTCACAAAAAAAAAAAAAAAAAAAAGAAGAAGATAATTTACACTATCTTTTTATTCATAAAACCGACGTTTCGGAGGATATTCCCTCCTTCTTCAGGGTTCGTAATTAATTAAAATGGGATTTGGCCATCATTGCTAGCCTCCCAAGGATCATTACAAATTATTTTTTTATATAAATACAATTAATATATAATTATATGGGAATACAATTTTTTTAATCAATAATATTCTACTACTTTGAAAAGCGAAGGAAATCCAATGCGGCATTCCTCTGTCTCCTCTTTCAGTGGCAGTAACAATAATATCTTGTATTTCATTCTCAAGAATTATAATGTAATAATGATTTAGAAATGTTTTTTTTATTAATATATGTATCATTAGCCACAATCCCCTCTCAGATAAACCCTGCGCAAAGCAGTTGTGCGCATAATTGTTTTTTATTTATATAGGCACTACACAAATATGTATTTTACTTTAAATTATACTCTTTAATGTATATATTTTTATACAAACTTTTTATAATCATTCATTTATTTATTTTATTTCATTATTTTTTTTTTTTTTCCACTCATAAATCTTAAAAAGGTTTGTCAAGTGTTTGAAAATAAAATTTACGAATTTACTATTTACAATTATTTACATATTATCTATTTACATTGTTATATTTTTAATTATGATATTTTTAGATCAGCAATTATGGCTGTCCCAACAAATACTAGGTCTATTATGTCCGTTCTGTAATTTACGGCACGTGGCAAGAGATTTTTTATAGCTATCATTTCAGGATTTTTTCTTTTTTAAAATAATTATTCTCTTGGAATATAATGTTATAATTGTTAAAGTTAAAATTATGCTTTTTCCAAGAATTGCTAAAGCCGTGTTGTTTTTAATAGTTTTTGAAACCGAAAGTTTTCATGTTCACGTAATCTCTCTACCAGTGTGGCGTTTTGTTTGGCCGATATGGTTCCATTGCACGCCAGTACACCGTCCCCAAGCACTCAATCATGTAGACAGTGCCAGTCCGCGTTTTCGCATCTGGGCCTATCTTTGTGGTTAAACAAAGATGCCAACGAATTTGTTGGCTTCAACGCGACACTGACAGAGCCCACCGAGAGTAATTTTTTTAATTGTCACTAAGTCCCGGGTAAACGGAACACTGACGTAAATTTGGGTTCTTTTTCTGTATCGGTTTGCAAGTTATTGTATTTGTATAACGTTCGTCGGACTATAGACCTGGATTATGCAAACTGGATAGTTATTGTCAGAAGCGATCTGTTGAATAATGTTAATATTTTTATTCCAAAATATTTTGTCAGATATTCTGGCCATTCTCAGAATTAAATTTTGAATGGCACTAATTTTATAGGTGAGGGGGATGAATCGAGTTAAAATTTAGGATTCTCGATGTTTCAGAGGCCTTTCTATACCAATCTAATTTTATAAAATCATTGTTGTCTCTAATTAGAGTAGTATCCAAGAAATTTATTTTATTTTCAGATTCTAATTCATATGTAAACTTAATATATCATCATATTATTTAAATGGTGACGCTCTGTTGACTTTTTGAGGGCTCAATACAAGCAATTGAATCATCAACATATCTAAAGAAAAATTTTAGATTTAAATTATCGATGAGATTCTCCTCTCTAAGTCTTCTAAGACTAAATTAGCGAAAAACCTGAAGTTGAACAGCCCATGCTTTGGCCACTGTGTAGCTGGAAGATCTCTTCATTGAACATGAAAAAATTTGACTCCATAATAATTTTAACTCCTCGAATAAAATGTCTCGAAATCTAAGTTTGTATGTGATTGATTAAGGGCCATTTTTTAGTTATTATTTTAGTACCTTCTCTATTTTTAAATATTTGTATATAGTGATTCAACATCAAAAGATATTAATTTAAAATTAGGGGGAATATTATTTATTTCTTTGATTTTTTTAACAAAATCAAAAGAATCCTTGATGTGGAAATCACCTTTTCCAACGATGTTATTTAGGATTTCGGAGTAAAATTTACAAATATTTTGGGAAGGGACTGGCAATTGTTGACTACTGGCCGGCATGGCATACCCACCTTATGAATTTTAATGAGTCCATAAAGTCTAGGTATAATTGCCGAAGAGGTGGTAATAAAAGTATTTTTTTATAATCTATTGTGGTAATTAAGTTATTAGTTAAAAGTGATTTGAAGAAGTCATTGGCCCCCCCCCCCCCCCCCCCCCCCCCCCCCCCCCCCCCCCCCCCCCCCCCCTCATTACGCTATTCGTTCTATTTTTAGCGATCTCAATGAAATGTTTCGTTGTTGTTAAGAATTTCATATAATTTAACAAGATAGCTACTTTTATTTATGATTACTGAACAATTGTTGTTAGTTCCTAATTAAAATTATATCTTTATTATCTTTAAAAATAATTATTAATAATACACTTTATTTTGGGGATGGTTGATTTGATTCCGGTTTGAAAATACAAGGTGTTTTTCCTGTACTTAAAAATTATTTGGACTGCCTCATCAATATCCACTTAATTCACTTATCAGTCCGTCTCCAAAGATTACTCCAATCTTATAAAAATTAATATGTTTATTCCTTTATTATTAATCAGATATCACTTGCAATTTGCAGTTCATGTTGACTTTAATTCAAAAATAATGATCGATTCTCATTTAATAGTCGAGGAATAACCATTCTACATTGGATTTTTGACGTTTCGGTTATTATTCGTAAACATTGCTGAAGACATGGAGGAATCGACTTAAAATGAAAAAAGGCATCGATTCTTATATAATATCGAAGAATAACAATTCTACATTAGATTTTTGACGCTTCGATTATTATTGATAACCATTGCTGAAGACATGGAGGAATCGGCTTAAAATCAAAAAATAACGATCAATTCTTATCTAATACTAGAGGAATAACCTTATTGCATTCCATTTTTGATATTTTGACTATTAATGGCAACCTCTACTGAAAAACGTGGAAGAATCGACTTAAAATCAAAAAGAGAATGGTTATTCCTCAAGTACTAGATGAGAATCAATCGCTATTTTTGATTTTATGTCGATTCCTCTATGTCTTCAGCAATGGTTACCAATAAAAACCGAAACGTCAAAAATTCAATATAGAATAGTTATTCTTCAAGTACTAGATGAGAATCAATCGCTATTTTTGATTTTAAATCGATTTCTCTATCTCGTCAGCAATGGTTACTAATAAAAACCGAAACGTCAGAAATCAATATATAATGGATTATTCCTCAAGTACTAGATGAGAATCAATAGCTGTTTTTGATTTTAAATCGATTCCTCTATGTCTTCAGGAATGGTTACCAATAAAACCGAAACGTCAAAATTCCAATATAGAATCGTTATTCCTCAAGTACTAGATAAGAATCAATGGCTATTTTTGATTTTAAGTCGATTCCTCTATGTCCTCAGCAATGGTTACCAATGAAACGTCAAAAATCCAATATAGAATGGTTATTCCTCAAGTACTAAATGAGAATCAATCGCTATTTTTGGTTTTAAGTCGATTCCTCTAGTCTTCAGCAAAGGTAACGGATAAGAAAACGAACGCAGTTGCTATGGTTACTTATAAACTTTCCTCCCAAATTTTTAGCATTTCACAGAGAAAAGCCTATCCACTCTTACTTAGTTAGGTTAAATGAGTCTTATATTAAACAGATCAAATGAATAAATTTTAAAGAATTTAAAAATCTTACTTTAGAATAAAGTACTTTAAAATATAATTTTACTAAAAACTTTATTTAATCTTTTTTGTCGTCCCCAAGGTACTTAATTAGGATATTAAATTTCATCAAAATTGGATAAGTCATTTTAAAGATATTAAGAAAAAACTAAAAAAGTACTGAAATAAATAATGGTGTATAATACTAATGTTTGTGGGCCGATATGTACCAAAAACTAATCAGCGCTTCATTTTGTTAAAATAATGGTACGTTTTCAATTTCATTTCAATCGGTGCAAAGGTGTTGAAAAAATCGAGGACGAAAAAAACGATAACATCCATACATCCATACATCCATCCATCCATCCCCACGCACATCCAAAATAAACTGCAACGGATCGTTGCTAAACTTTATCCAAATTCACTTGCAATTTGTAGTTCATGTTGACTTTAAGTCAAAAATAATATCGATTCTCATTTAATAGTCGAGGAATAACCATTCTACATTAGAATTTTGACGTTTTGGTTATTATTTGTAACCATTGCTGAAGGCATGGAGGAATCGACTTAAAATCAAAAATAGCGATCGATTCTCATCTAATACTTGAGGAATAACAATTCTACATTACATTTTTGACGCTTCGATTATTATTGGTAACCATTGCTGAAGACATGGAGAAATCAACTTAAAATCTAAAATAACGATCGATTCTTATCTAATACTAGCGGAATAACCTTATTGCATTCCATTTTTGATGTTTTTGCTTATTAATGGCAACCTCTACTGATAACGTGGAAGAATCGACTTAAAATCAAAAAGACTAAATTCTTTTATGGCAAACAACTCAACTTGAGTTGTTCTAGTCTTTTGATTTTAAGTCGATTCTTCCACGTTATCAGTAGAGGTTGTCATTAATAGCCAAAACATCAAAAATGGAATGCAATAAGGTTATTCCGCTAGTATTAGATAAGAATCGATAGTTATTTTTTATTTTAACTCGATTCCTCCATGTCTTCAGCTAATGATTACCAATAAAAACCGAAACGTCAAAAATTCAATATAGAATGGTTATTCCTCAAAGTATTAGATGAGAATCAATCGCTATTTTTGATTTTAAATCGATTCCTCTATGTCTTCAGCAAAGGTAACGGATAAAAAAACAACGCAGTTGCTATGGTTACTTATAAAATTTCCTCCCAAATGTTTATCATTTCACAGCGAGAAGCCTAACCATTCTTACTTAAGCAAGTTTAAATGAGCTATATTACCGATCAAATGAATAAATTTTAAAGTTTTTTTTTAATTTTTGGTAAAATAAGGAATTTAAAAAAAGTACTATTTTACTTGTAAAGTACTTTAAAATATACTTTTACTAAAAACTTTATTTAACCTTTTTTGTTGTCCCCAAGATACTTAATTAGGATATTAAATTTCATCAAAATTCGTTAAGTCATTTTCAAGATATTTAAAAAAAAACTAAAAAAGTACCCAAATAAAGTACTAATGTTTGTGGGCCGATATGTACCAAAAACTAATCAGCGCTTCATTTTGTTAAAAGAATGGTAGGTTTTAAATTTCATTTTAATAGGTGCAAAGATGTGGAAAAATCGTGGACGAAAAAATCGATAACATACATACATACATACATACATCTCCACGCACTTCCAAATCGGATAAAGTAAAAAAATGCACTTTTTGGCCTCTCGACGAGATCCCAGGTAATTTTTGGCAAAACCGTCACGTGCTAAAATTCAATCTAATTGAATACTACAATTTGTGACCTTAATTGAGACCATGGGTTCCGTAGTCTTTACCTGAGGACCCTTTGAAGTCGCGCTTGCCGCGAGACCGATTACTATACTTTCCCCATGCTTCGCATTGGATAAAGTAAAAATATTAATTGAATGTAATGTAAGGCAGCCCAGGGGTTGTGAGGAAAGAAAACATTAACACATATGAAATAAGGTGTAATTTATTGGAATCCATCCTCCTTTCCTTTTAAATCGACGTACGGAGGATTTTTCCCTCATTCTTCAGGGTTTCAAAGAGTCAATGAATGAAACAAATAAAATGTTTCCTTCTTCTCTCCACAGTAGTGTTCAAAACTTTCTTCTTTTTTAGCAACCGCATAGAAAAACAATTTTTTTTCCTCCTTTTCTTAATTAAGAAAGTCGATGAAACATTGGTTGAAAAATAAAATAAACTGCAACGGATCGTTGCTAAACTTTATCCAAATTCATTTTAAATATTAATATGTTCTAGAGTAAAGTACTTTAAAATATAATTTTACTAAAAACTTTATTTTACCTTTTTTGTGGTCCCCAAGGCACTTAATAAGGATATTAAATTTCATCAAAATTGGTTAAGTCATTTTCAAGATATTTAGAAAAAACTAAAAAAGTACTGAAATAAAGTACTAATGTTTGTGAACCGATATGTACCCAAAACTAATCAGCGCTTCATTTTTTTAAAATACTGGTAGGTTTTCAATTTCAATTCAATAGGTGCAACGGTGTGGAAAAATTCGTGGACGAAAAAAACGATAACACACATACATCCATCCATCCATCCGCACGC
This sequence comes from Forficula auricularia, assembly GCA_024734495.1. Lineage (NCBI taxonomy): Eukaryota > Metazoa > Arthropoda > Insecta > Dermaptera > Forficulidae > Forficula > Forficula auricularia. The sequence continues at coordinate 10,734 of JALMQS010000172.1, forward strand.
ACTTCCAAAAGTAAAAATGGCACTTTTTGGCCTCTCAGCGAGATTCAGGTAATTTTTGGCAAAACCGTCACGTGCTAAAATTCAATCTAATTGAATACTTCAATTTGTGACCTTAATTGAGTCCATGGGTTCCGTAGTCTTTACCTGAGGACCCTTTGAAGTCGCGCTTGCCGCGAGAGCGATTACAATACTTTCCCCATGCTTCGCATTGGATAAAGTAAAAATCACACTGAAAAACTTGTCCTTAATTCCCATTATAAACTTTGAAATTAATACACATTATAGACTAAAATTATAATAATAATTATTATAATTAAAATAACCGCCCATATTACTCGTATTATTTTTTGGTAGTGTGGTAAAAGAAAAATTGATAAAATAATATTTTTTGTATTTTATTTCTTTATTATCATTGATATTGACTTTAGTAAAGTGACAAGAACTGTCTTAGAGTTTATGTTCTCTGTTGAAAAGAATGAGTCCCGATTGAAAAGTAAACTGTCAGCTCAGCTTGGAATGGGTAATGGGTCTGATTCATAGAGGATTTTATTTTAAAGATTAGTCTAATAGAAGGGATACTATTATTATTATTAGTTATTTATTAGAGAAAGTTTGAAGAAATGAGCAATAGTAATATCCCACCCAGTTAGCTCGGGACCCCGTGGTCTCCATACAGGTATTAACCAGATGAGAGCACTGAGGAGGCAATATTCTTAAGAATAATTCTTTGATAAGTGAACTGGATTTCAATTGGCTTATTTCTCCACTGAGTGGAACATTTCCACCCCGCGATGCAACCCTTGCTTGCCCTTACGCTGGAATTATTCCATAATAATTAGTGTCAAGCTGATGATGTGATCCTTTCCCTATTCCCCGCTCCCTTCCTCAAAGCCCAAAACCTGATTATATTTTTTTCTATCAAGGAGACAATTTTTTCCTCCTATCGATAATTTACGCATCGCTTGCCATGCGTATGACTCACTTGGGATTCCCCCTTTTCTGGTTTTAGGCCCAAGCACTACAATAGCATTATCTCATATGATTAAACAGACCTAAGTCGTTCCTCGAGTGCAGAAACATATCACATCAACATGGAAGTTTGCCTTTATTGATTTTGGATTAAATTTATATCGGAAAAAATTTGATATTTTTTCCAATCTTTACTTTCACTTAACATAAACCGAAGAGTACTACTGGAATCAAGTTTTTACAGAAAATATAAGTTTTTAAATAACGAATAAATTTCAGGAACCAAGTTATTTAGGAAGAGCTGATCTTAGAAAAAAAATTCGTAAGCCAAGATTCTTGAAAAATATCGGTTCACATTCACCAGAATCTGGCATTGATTTGTGGAACAGTCTGTCTGTTACTACTTGGGATTATAGTCCTCTGGCCCCATGATTAAATCAATTATACATTTTTCAGAGTCCTAATGTCCTAGAGTTGTGCAAATTTTTTAGTTCTCACAAACAGAAATTTGTTAAGGTTTTGACCGGGTTTTCTTGGCAACTTATGGGAAATACTCTAGGATGGCTAATGCGTCGTTTGCTCCTGGTATCGGGGTTTTGCGCGGAATTATTTAATTGTCTTTTCATGGAAATCTATGATCATGTTATTTGTTAATGAGAATACATTTCTATTTTTTTTCTTTTTTCTTTTTCTTGTTTGTTAATTGTTAATTTCTTTTAATTGATTTGTATTTATGTTTATTAATTTCTGTTCTTAATTTGTATTGATGTTTTGTTGACCTAGCCACCGAGGACTTGTGCCTCTAAGCAGGTCGAGTAATAAAAGATTTATTTATTTATTTATTATTTGAGACCTTCTCATTCCAATAAGGCAATTTTCAGAGATTTTGGCTTGCTAGAATAAATTGGTCGATTTCGAAACGGGCTTTAAGCTATGTTCCTAAGATCGAATATTATGTGGAGTCAAAAACAAAAAATTGGTATTTATCCCAGAGTATGAGAAATCACTGTAAAATCTCTTTGATTAGAAATTGGATTAATAGTTGAAAAGTAATGGAAGGCAGCCCAAGGATAGTGAAGAAAAAAATTATTACATTTCCAAATAAGATGTATTTAATCGACTTTCATTCTTTTTTCCCATTCCTTTAAAACCAACGTTTCGGAGGTTCTTCCCTCCTTCTTCAGGGTTTCAAATGGTCACTGGAGACAATTTTAAAGGAAAAGAGGGAAAAAAGAATGACAGTCCAATAAATACATCTTATTTGGAAATGAAATAATTTTTTCTTCACTATCATTGCCTTCCATTACTTTTCAACTAAAAATTCTACCAGTCCGTCTCTCTCCAAAGAGAAAATTTCTTCAAATATATTAGGATTAATTTTTAAGATTTATTTCTATTTAAAAAAGGTTTAAGGTAGTTGTTTCATCATATGGGTTTTGTTAGGATTTTTTTGAAATTTAGAAAGATTATTATTTAAATACTTCTGGATCGATTGGTGCCAAAATGAAATTTATGAACAAAATAGTTCCGGAGATATTAAATTCCATAGATAGAATTTTTCAGACTCTTATACATTGTACTATACGGGATATCGGAAAGTTTATATACATATTTAATTATAATTAAGAAACTTTTCTTACCATTGTTATAAAAAACTAAACCAACATTAAACAATAACAAATACATTTTTTAAGAAAATTATATTTCATAGTTACAACACAGGTTCTGAGATAATAATGAATAAATAATGAAAAATGTATGATGAAAAATTTACACTAAAAACAAGCTGGCAACAACGCATTTATTTAACCTAAAAAGTGGGTTAACTTTAGTAATTTTTTTGACGTATTTCCGCTTCAACCATTGTCGCAACAGCTTTCAATCGCATATTAAGAACTTTTTGTTTTATAAATCTCCCTTTATAATGTACTTTATCTGAAATTTCTATGATAAAATATATACAAGCTTGGACAGTGTTGCCAGATTTGTCAAACGAGCACGGGATTGACTAGTAGTCGTACATAAACATCAAAAAGTTTTGAGCTTATGAATTATGAATCTTTATTGTCTGTACTATATACTCTAGCATTAACTTTTTGCTAGTATTGTCGCGAAACAAATACCTTAAAATTAGAGCCAAATTGTCCATCTTTATGTAATTTTTGTACCTTCAGAGGGGATGTAACTTAAAATATACGCGAGTCAATTAATTATAAATCATTACCATCATTGTGTTTTTGCTAATTGAAATTAGAATGGCAGCATTCATTATTCTTCGGGACAACTGTTCGCGAGGGTTTATTTCAACACTGTAAACAAGGTCCTTCAAGCCCCAAACGTTTTATATTCTATTTTTAAATAACAATTAATATTAATTTTGTGTTGTTTTCAATGTTAAATCAAATTGAATATAAAACATATTTCTAAATAAAATTTTGATCAATTGTAGTTGAGTAAGAGAATGAAATAGGATCTATTTTCATAATAAATGTTTGCTTAAAATGACCACTCCCTCCCACTAATTTCCCCAAGTATTTTACACTCATTGAATTAACCTGTATATTGGAATTATAATGAATTTGTTTATTTTCCTAAATAAATAGATTATAATGAAATGATTAAAATTGTAAAATATCAAATTTAACGGACAAAAAAAACGCCCATAGAAATTAACCCTCCCTCCTCTAACCCCATATATATGCTTACCTTGTCTACTTGAAAGATTCATCAATTTTCAATAAGGACAGTAACAAATATCAAAATGATTAAACGCAGTAAACTCAACAACGTGAAAAAAAATATTAAGAAATAATTAATTAAATAAGCGCCTGTCGATTGGCAACTGGACTCGAAGAGAACATAAATCCAACTAAAGTAAATAAAAAAGTTGAACCAAGTTCATTCATTGATTAGATAACGCCGACGAACATAATTCCAGAACGAAAAATATATTTATTAAAGAAATGTTCGTTTTTTATTTAATAAACGAATTTTCATATATCCCCTCTTTTTTTTTTTTTTTTTTTTTTTAATGCAATCGAATGCAAGAAGGGGTGCACCAGTAAAGATGTAGCCCCTATGGATCTCGAAAGACCCATGCATTACCGAAGAGAAGGGAAAGTTGATTAAGTGAGAGGGTGTAGACGTAGGTGTCTATGCACCCTGGTTTTGAAGGTTTGAAGATCATAGGTGCTGGGAAAGATAGAGGCTGGGAGAGAGTTCCAGTTCCTTGAAGTCATGGGGATATATGTATTCGCGAATGAAGTGGTCCGGCACTTTTCAATTTGACCGCAAAAGAGTGTTGGGAGTCGGCAAAACGTGTGCTGCGTGCAAAGTATGCTTTGGGGGGAATTATTGACTTTATCTCATCAGAGCACCTGCCGTGATAGTATCTATAGAAAAGGGAAAGGGCAGAGACATCTCTTCGATGAGCCAACGAGTCGAGGGAGTCGGTGAGGGTAGAATCGTCAATTAGCCTGACGGCTCGTTTCTGAATTGCATCAAGGGTAGCAAGAGAATATTTTGAGGCTCCTCTCCACAGATGAGAGCAGTATTCAAGATAGGGGCGGATTTGGGCCTTGTAGATGGTGAGAAGTTGTGGGGGTTTGTAAAATCGCTTGGACCTGAATAAGAAGCCAATCTTCCTTGCTGCAGATTTCGCCACAGAGGAGATGTGTTCATTCCAAGACAGGTCAGATGCGACAGAGACGCCCAACATGGATAGGCTGTCACACATTTTCAGGGTATTCGAATCGAAGTGAATATCAGGGAAATCTCTATTTTCGCGCCTAGAAATTAGACAACTTCGATGTCAGAGAGCTTCTCCTCCTTGAATCCAGAATTGTATAACAATTAAATCAGTCGTTTCAGGGAAATTTTTCCTTCATACATTGTAATAATTCTTCTAATAAAATTTTTTGCTTGGTGTGTGGTTAAGAAAAAATTCGAAAATCTCTACATCAGCCAACGCCTAATTTTCCGCTGCGTAGACAACTGCCCTGTACTTCAGGAAGATCTCAACACAGGAGTAAAGTTTTCAGAGGAAAAAAGGAACAATTAAACACCGTGTTAAAACATGCGACCAATTGCAACGTTTCGCCAATTTATTGTGGCTTCATCAGGCTCTATACAAAAAATAAATACAAATGAATCATTCACAATCATCAAAATAAACCGAGACATAATATAATATAATTACCTTTATTAGATGAAAGAGGAGGTATCAGACAAAATTGGATGCGCTGGGTTCAAATAAAAACACCTGAATAAAACAGTTTCGGCTCTCGAATTTATTTAGCCATCTTCAGTTAATTGAAAGGCTTGGTTCGATCACATATGCGCACCGCAGTTTGTGTATAACTCCTAATTAACTTAAGATGACCAAACAAATTCAGGCCGAAACGTTTTATTCAAGGTTTTCTTTATGATACTGATGAGAGAAGGAGTTACACCAAAAAGGTGCAACCGCTAAAGGCCTGGGTTGGCCCCTCCATCGTGAAAAGAAGAAGAAATAATTTTATGGTTTGGGCGGGGGTCGAAGGTATCTGTGGATACGGGTCTTAAATAGCTGAAGGTTATAATTTGCGGGAAAGATGGTGGCAGGGAGCGAGTTCCAGTCTGTGGAGGTCATAGGGATAAAAGAGTTGGCGAAAGCGCTTGTTCAACTTTTATCCAATTTGACAGCGAAGGGGTGCTGAGCGTTAGAAAACCGCGTGTTTCTCGTAAAGAGGGCATTAGGGGGGATAATTGATTTCAGCTCGACTGAACAGACACCGTGATAGTATCTGTAGTACAGAGAAAGGGCAGAAACGGTTCTTCGGTGAGCCAGGAGTCAGAGTGAGTTGGTTAGAGCCGGGTCTCCTATTAGTTTAATTGCTCGCTTCTGAATTGCATCCAGTGTAGCAAGAGAATGCTTGGAGGCACCCCTCCACAGATGAGAGCCATATTCGAGACAGGCACGAATTTGAGCCTTATACAGTATAAGAAGTTGACTGGGAGTATAACAGCGTCTAGATCCTTAATAGGAGACCAAGCTTGCGCGCTGCAGCTTTAGCAGTGGTTGAGATATGATCATTCCATGAAAGGTCAGATCCTAGAGTTACGCCTAGCATTGAAATTTTATCCCTGAATTCTAGTGAGTTTGAGTCGAATGATATGTTTGGGAGGTTTCTGTCGACGCGCCTAGAAATAAGGCAACACTGAGTTTTCCCTGCATTGAAGTTAACTAAGTTTTGGGATCCCCAGATTTAAGTTTGCACAAGTCTAAATTAATTGAAGAGCCAATGTCTGCACGGTTTTTATGCGATGCAGGGGCGTTATGTAGGGTGCTGTCATCTGCGTAACAATGTACCGAATTGGAGGGCAAGTTTAGCAGGTCGTTGATATAGATAAGAAAAAGCGTAGGGGAGATAACCGATCCCTGAGGAACTCCAGCGTTGGTGTGGAAGGGGGAAGATGATACTCCATCGATGACAACCTTAATACTACGGTCTGAAAGAAAACTTTAGAGCAACTTACAGAGTTTCGGTGCAAGGCCGACGGAGGTCAATTTGGCAAGAAGATTTTTGTTCCAGACCATATCGAAGGCTTTTGAAATGTCCAAAGTTACCGCGAGGGTCTCATTCCCGGCCTCCAGGGTTTTGTTCCAGATATGAGTTACATATGCTAGGATGTCACCAGTCGACCGGGATTGCCTGAAGTCGTATTGCCTATCGTGGTGTTGGTGGTGGGGGGTGAGACGCTATCGTGGATTGGATAGGGGCTGGTTGTTGGGAGGTAAGGGGAATGCCCCTTAACCCCAACTGTTGGTCCAACCACGAGGGAAAGTAGGTATTGGAAGTGTGTGTGACAAAAAGTATGTGAGCAAACCATTATTCGGTGGTAGCTAAATTATTTCGATCCGGGCTGGCGCATATATAACATTCAACGAATATTGTCGCTTACGGGATTACACGCGCCAACTCGTCTCTCAATAATTCATTGATTTATTATTTCATTATAAACAGATTGATTTATGTAGTGTACAGTGTGTTTGACAATTTGACTGTTGTTTACTTAAAGTATTATTACTAATATTAAAGTATTGTTTATTTGAACAAACTACTATGTATGAGGTCGCAGTGCCATCTAGCGGTGAGCGCTAGGACTGGACCGGACAGTGGATAAATTTATTTGACTCTAAGTGTCGTAGAACTTGCTCGGAGGAAATTTTATAAGTAACAATAGAGTTACCTTTGCTGAAGATATAGAGGAATCGACTTAAAAATCAAAAATAGTGATTGATTCTGATTTAGTACTTGAGGAATAACCAATCTATATTGGATTTTTGACGTTTCGGTTTTTATTGGTAACCATTGCTGAAGACATAGAGGAATCGGGTTAAAATCAAAAATAAGCGATTGATTCTCATCTAGTACTTGAGGAATAACAATTCTACATTAAATTTTTGACGCTTCGATTATTATTGGTAACCATTGCTGAAGACATGGAGAAATCAACTTAAAATCAAAAATAACGATCGATTCTTATCTAATACTAGAGGAATAACCTTATTGCATTCCATTTTTGATGTTTTGGCTATTAATGGCGACCTCTACTGATAATGTGGAAGAATCGGCTTAAAATCAAAAATAACGATCGATTCTTGAGTTGTTTACCAAAAAGAATTTAGTCTTTTTGATTTTAAGTCGATTCTTCCACATTATCAGTAGAGGTCGCCATTAATAGCCAAAACATCAAAAATGGAATGCAATAAGGTTATTCCTCTAGTATTAGATAAGAATCGATCGTTATTTTTGATTTTAAGTTGATTTCTCCATGTCTTCAGCAATGGTTACCAATAATAATCGAAGCGTCAAAAATTTAATGTAGAATTGTTATTCCTCAAGTATTAGATGAGAATCGATCGCTATTTTTGATTTTAAGTCGATTCCTCCATGCCTTCAGCAATGGTTACAAATAATAACCGAAACGTCAAAATTCTAATATAGAATGATTATTCCTCGACTATTAAATGAGAATCGATATTATTTATGACTTAAAGTCAACATGAACTACAAATTGCAAGTGATATCTGATTAATAATAAAGGAATAAACATATTAATATTACAAGTGAATTTGGATAAAGTTTAGCAACGATCTGTTGCAGTTTATTTTATCTTGAGACAGTCTTATAACTCAAAAACAGTGCATTATATGGAAAAAAGTTTCAAATAAAAGTTTATTTATATCAGGGGGAAACTAAACTACGCTATTGTTTGTCGACATAGAACAAGCTTTCATGGGTATTTTAAGGTCAAGTTATGTTTATTAAAAATTAAGAAGTTTTTCTTTCTCTTTCAATAATAAAAGATTGATAAGAAGAATAGGGAAGTTATGTTAATAATTTGAACAATCGAGAATTTTTTTAGTGTAAAAAAAATATATGTATATTATGTTTATTTACATCAATCAGAGGATAACGCCATTTATTTCTCTTCATGACAAGACGCTGGCTACTAGTGATTACTCGGCGTTTAAATAATTATCAAATTATCGAAACATTGCGAAAAAACGGGAAACAGGAAATCCGATAAATTTCATGGCCAATTTATAAATAAAATAAACTGATGTGTGAAGCACATGACATTCGCTAATAACCTCCCATTCTTTGAAATCATCCTTCTAATTTTTAGAATAGCTATAAATATACTATTTGATAAGTACGCAGATTTTGACAATTTTTTGCAACACGCCTAATCAACTTCCATCCATTAATTTCAATTAGAATAAAATGTATACTTACAAAACAAAGCTTAGATTAAAGGGATATTTCTCTTCAATTTCAAGAAAACTGAGGGTATTTCTTCTAGGTCTTGGCAACACCTAGCTTAACTTTAACATTTTGTTGCTCAGCAACTCAACATTTCTGAGATAAGGACTATTCAAATGTCCAAATCGCGACTCGCTTCTCATTAATTGAAATTTTATGCTCTTCAAAGAACATAATTCTTGATAAGCACACCGTATTCTTCATCGATTTTTTCGCAACATTGAAATCAACTTCCTCCGTTAATTCCAATCAAGATATAATTTATGTCCTTAATAAACATAAACTATTTGATAAGCACAAATCGTTAAAACTTTTTTGTGACACGCTTAAACATCTCTTTTTTTTAATTCAATTTTTATATTTATTTATTTATTAAATGTATTTATATATTATTCAAACATAAAATATTCTTGATTCTCTAAATTATTAATATAACTTCCTTATCCTCTTGCCTCGGATGCCATTGAGAGAAGTTCTACCTGTAGAGTGCTCCGTTGCGGTCGCAATTTTCATCAATTTCCAGCCAGATTTTATATATTTTCCCTTGCATGAAACTCTTCAGAATTTCTCACTTAATTCAATAATATAAAAAAACTATTTATTTTATCTTCCTATTAATTTATTTAAATCAATTTTCTATTTTTCTATTGTCTCTTTGTCATAGATCTAATATCATTGAAGGAGACAATAAAAGAGTATGTCTTCTGCTGGAATTATAAATTTTATTTATTTATAACGAGACTATAGTTTCGAGGGCTTTGCCCTCTTCATCAGTCTATTACAATGTATTCACAGGAATTAATTTATGAATGAAAGGTTAAAATCTTTCATGTGGTTAGGTTAAGAAAATATACAGTGTGGGCAAGTTAGGAATTGAAATTTATACTTGTTTTATTATTTTGGCTGTAGATGGCGTTCGTGAAGTTTATATTTTAGCGGGTATTTTTAAAATAAAGCTTTCGGGAATTTCTATTTTCCGATTTAAGATTTTTTTTGGTGAATTATTGTATGATTTTATAATTTCTAACGATTCGAAAATACTAATTTTTAAGGGATCTAATTCCGATCTAATTAATTTAATATTTGATTTATCTGAAAAAAAATGTTTCTCGGAGATTAAATTGTCTGCAAATGCACTATGACCCGAACCCCCTTTAAAAACCCTTTTGTGTTCCGAAATGCGTGTGTTTAAATTTCGTTCTGTTTTTCCTATATAGGTCGAATCACATTCTCCACATGTTATTGAATAGACACCTTTTTTGTCCATTTTTTGAATTTTGTCTTTTTTATTATTGCTAATATCAGATCCCAATGTTCTAGAAGATTTGAAAATAGTTTGATATCCTAAAGTTTTGAATTTTAATTTTAAATTTTCCGAAATTTTTCCATAGTATGGGATTATTAATTTTGGTTTTGATTCTGGCTCGAAAATTTGGGAATAAATCAGATTCAGAGTTGACTTTTCAATTTTCTTTTTTAATAGTTTGTCAATAAGAGTTTCCTCGTAACCGTTTTTATTGGCTATTTGTTTTATTATTTCTAATTCTTTATTGAAATTTGTTTTATCTAAAGGGATGTTGGTTAATCTATGAATCATTGAGTGGAATCCTGCTAATTTGTGTGTGATAGGTCTGCAGGAATTATTATTTATAGCTGTGTCTGTGGTCGTGGGTTTCCTAAATATTCCAAAAGTATGTTTTTTATTTGAAATTTTGATTTCTACATCTAAATAATTTAGTGTTTTATCTTTTTCGATTTCGCTGGTAAATTTAATTTTGTCATGGATAGTATTTATATTGTTGATAAAATCACCCAGAACGCGCTTTGTACCTGTCCAGAGTAAAATAATATCATCTACGTACGGGTAGTAATAGTGTATGTATTTGAAATATTTCAGTCTGAGCTAATTGGATTTCATCATTTATCTATTGGATGTTTTCTAACTTTCTTTGTCTAACTTGTGATTCTGATTTCTATTCTATTATTTCTGACTATCACCTCAAATAATCCACACCCACCCCTATCATGTCCAAGCAAACCCAAAATTATACAAACTTCCGCGGTCTCTTTAGTAATAAAGCCTCTGTATTCCAGCATCTTGAAAACGACAAACCCTCTATTCTAGCCCTTAGCGAGACCCAAATTGATCAAAATAAATCTAACGCCCCTGATCTTCAATTTCGCAAATATATTCTCCACACAATGTTTCGTCGCTATAATGGTGTCTGTTGCTACGTTCGTGACGATGTCCCTTGCCAACGTTTTTCCTCATTGAAATCATATAAATTCGATGCGTTATGGCTTAAAATTTCCTCAAATTCATCTTGCAGATTCCTCCCTGTATAATATATAGGTCCCCTAATGACGAGAATTTTTCAACTATCTCGGTAAATGTTGCGACCAAATTCAATCACAATTTCCCAATTCAGAAATTTCTTTTCTTGGAGATTTCAATATCCATAATAAAGATTGGTTGACCCATTCCAGCTCCAACATGCCTGCTGGTCGCGAATAATTTTTCTATAACCTGCAATCTCACTCAAATCATCAACTGTCCTACTAGAATACCTGACAATCGCACCCACACAGCGTATCATCTTGATCTATTCCTGACAACTGACCAATCGACAATCACATTCTATATATCCTACCCTCTGAATAAATCCGACCACTCCCTGGTAAAAATTAATCTTCCTTTCAAATTTTCTAAACCAAGAGCCAACAAATAAATAAAAAAATATGGCTATTTGAGAGAGTAGCTTCTTTGGACAATTCCCGTGAAATGACGGATTAAAAAATAAAAACGCTTCTGAATGTGCTTCTGTATTTGAAGAAGTAATTCAGATGGGCATTGAACAGTGTGTTCCCTATGTAAATGGGAAAAACTATTCAAAACCCTGGTTTAACAAGCGATGCGCCGAAGCTGTTCGTGAAAAAAATAAAGCATTCAATGAATGGCTTTCCTGCCAAACGGACATCAAACGAATCGCTTTTTCAAAATCTCGTAATCAGTGTAACAAAATTATTAATGAAACCAAGAAGTCTCTAGACGAAAAATGGGCTGACCGATTATCAGCATGTCCTGCTAATAAAAATCGATTCTGGCATCTCACGAGAAAATTAACTACCAATTCCTCCAAATCTGCTTTTCCTCCCTTAATTGTCTTTGACATGCTTTAACTGGAAGATACTATGTACCAGGCAGGGACTTCAGTTTCTATCTGTACTCTTTTCGGAAAAATCATTTATTTAAATTTCCCTTGAAACTATGCAACAATTTTATTTCATTTCGAGAACCAATATATTTTTTCAAAACAAAAAAAAAATGTTTTTTATTGAACTATTTGAAATAACGGATAATAATTTGAAAATTTAAAGATTCTCCTGAAATTTTGAAGTCCATATTTATAGAAAATACTCTAAATGTTTGAAATTTTAGGGATGTTCCGCATCCACACCATCCATAGACCGCACGCCACTGATACATACTATAGGTATAGTTAGAAATATTTTATAAAAAACAATCAGATAACGTATTGAAAATTTTTACTTTATCCAATGCGAAGCATTGGGAAAGTATTGTAATGAGTATTGTAAGCGTGACTTCAAAGGGTCCTCAGGTAAAGACTACGGAACCCATGAACTCAATTAGTCTCTAGACGAAAAATGGGCTGACCGATTATCAGCATGTCCTGTTAATAAAAATCGATTCTGGCATCTCACGAGAAAATTAACTACCAACTCCTCCAAATCTGCGTTCCCCCCCCCCCCCCCTTAATCTTGCCAGCGGCTCAATAGCCACTGACGCCCTCGCTAAAGCTGAAGCATTCGCTTCATTCTTCGCGACCAATGCCAGCCTAGACGACAAGAGACTTGACCACCCGCCCTATATCCCTAGCACCAATATTATGTCGGATATTAAATTCAGAATACCAAAAATATTAAAAGTAATAAAAAACCTAAAAGTTGATTCAGCCGCCGGCCCAGACAACATTCCCACCAGTATAATCAAAAATTGCGCGCCTGAACTTGCTCCTATTCTCTCAAAAATTGTCAAGCTTTCATATACCACTGGCACATTTCCGGGGAGCTGGAAAACAGCAAGAATTCAACCAATAAAAAAAGGAGATTCTTCAAATGTAGCCAATTATCGTCCGATCGCCATAACTTCGGTTCTTTCTAAAATCATGGAAAAAATAATTAATGAGCAAGTTCTTCACCATTTAGAATCTAATAAACTAATCTATGATAGTCAATACGGCTTTAGAAAATTTCGGCCCACCGGCAATATTTTAGCATATATAACTCATATTTGGAATAAAGCACTAGAGACTGGTAAGGAGACTTTCGTAATAGGCTTAGACATTTCAAAGGCCTTCGATCAACTCAGGCACAAAAATCTTCTTGCCATATTACCTGCATTTGGCCTCCCCCGAGCCTCTGCAAGTTGCTTGAGAGCTTTCTCTCAAACCGCTCTATTAAAGTCGAGGTTGACGGAATATCATCCTCGTCCTTTAATACTAATGCTGGAGTTCCTCAGGGCTCAGTCATCTCTCCCACGCTCTTTATTATCTATATTAATGACCTTTTAAATCTGCCCTCCAATCCAATACATTGTTACGCTGACGATAGCACCCTCCACAACGCTCAATCCTTACCAGACAATCGCGCAAACATAGCCTCCTCGATAAATTCAGATTTAAGCATGCTTAAAAAATGGGGATCTCACAACTTGGTAAACTTTAATGCTGGCAAAACACAATGCTGCCTAATTTCTAGGCGCGCAGATAGGAACCTTCCGGACATTTCCTTTGATTCGAGCTCATTGGGATTCCGTAATAAAATATCAATGTTAGGTGTCACCTTAGGTTCTGACCTCTCTTGGAATGACCATATTATCTCAGTAGCAAAAGCTGCAGCATGTAAGCTTGGCTTTCTTTTCCGAACCAAACGATTTTTCACCCCCACTCAAATCCTTATATTATACAAGGATCAAATTCGCCCCTGTCTTGAATATTGCTCGCATTTGTGGAGAGGGGGCCTCCAAGTATTCTCTTGAAACCCTGGATGCAATTCAGAGGCGAGCTATCAGACTGATAGGCGATCCTACATTAACTGACACTCTCGATTCCCTGGCCCATCGTAGATCCGTCTCCGCCCTTTCTCTTTTTTATTGATATTACCATGGCTTTTGTTCTGACGAAATAAAATCGATAATCCCACCAAAGGTTTAATTTGCGCGAAATACACGATTTTCTAAAATTCAACACCCCTACGCGCTTAAACTGGATACTAATCGAACAAACGCATTCGCCAATTCATTTATCCCTATGACATCTAGAGACTGGAACTCTCTTCCCCCGACCGTATTTCTAGCAACTTATAACCTTCAATCTTCCAAGACCGGCAAACACAGATACCTTCGACTCCTACCCAATACCTAAATCTCCTCTTATCTTCATGTTACAAGGGTCCACCACGGACTAAAGAGGTTGTACCTTCTTGGTGCAACTTCTTCTTGTATCAATATCATTATAAAAAAAAAAAAATCTTACATCATTAAAAAAAGCAAGAAAAATCTTCTTTCTTAGCAGTCGATGGGCCTTTTAAACCCCTAATAATAATAATAATAAAATCTTCTTAATTTTTTAAAAATATATTATAATTAATACATGTTTCGGGCCTAGTCATACAAGGTGTGATAATAAAGGAATTATGTAAAGGAAAATATGTTTATGTTAACTGAAGATGGGTTGAAGATTTTTAAATTAAAGGAGACAATAAAAGAGTGCTGGAAAATACATTTTTTTAATTTATTTATAACTCTCTTTTATTGTCTTCTTTAATTTTTAAAAATTCTGATACTTTTGGCAAAACGAAATTTTCAAGAAATTTTTTTTTATTTTTTAATGATGCAAGATTGAAAAGAAGAATTCTACAAAGTTTCCTAGAGAAGTTATATTTTTTATATATTTCATTATAATACGTTAGTAAACTAAACAAAATATTAATATTAATTACAAATTTGTGCGTTTATTCTTTAATATATTTCCTTAAATTAATTTTAAATAGTCTCAAGCATACATTATCAGGCCAATCTATGTAACTTCGAGCACGCCCAGCCTTGATTGTCTTCGGTGATACCTTAATTAAATTTTTTCGTTCAGGTTTAGAACCATATACATGAATATGAATCATTACTTCTTTCGATAGTGAATAAATAAATGTTAAATACTGAAGTGAACACAACGTTCAAGTCAACAAAATCTCCTAAAAGAATGAGGCAGAAATCAAGTTTCTACGATGAGTAGTTTTCATTTAATGAAGAAAAAACTGCGATTTTTTGAAAAAATGGATCATTTCTTGTCATGGAAAATGCTAGATATTTATAATTCTAAGAGTTTTAACAAAAAGTAGTCCAAGTAAACGTTAAAGTAAACAAAGATTCCTAGAGAATGAGATAGGTATCAAGTTTATAGGATGAGCGGTTTTTATTTTATAAAGAAAAACTGCGATTTGTAGCATCAAATTGCAGTTTATCAAAACTTCAACCTCAGTGCGGCAAAGTTACCATTATCCAATTAAGATAAAACTTTGTTTGAATTGTAGCAAATTTAATCTAGTTTAAAATTGTATAGAGTGTTCTTTCTTGAAAATGTGCTCAAAATTAAATTAGGTTGGAGTGGTGGTGTTTGTTTCACAATGAGAAAAAATTAAAATACAAAGATTTTTTTAAGTTTACTCTATATATTTCGAGCTAATTCATCGTCAGGAGAACATTGACTCAAGATAAAATAAAAAAATGAATTATTTAATATTTTTTCTCCTTGTGAAACACCACCAACTCCAACCTAATTTAATTTTAACAATATTTCATTATAAACCAACACCGCGTTCCCTAAATTTGATTGAAAATGTGCTCCTCTATTGTCAAAATGGGAATTTCTTCTTCCGATAGTGAATAAATGTTAAATACTGAGGTGGATGCATGTATTTTTATTTTTTATTAAAAGTTGAATAAAATTATTTTTCTCTCATATCTTTAAATGTGTATTTATTACTATTTTTTTATAAGCCGCTGCTTCGTCAGCTTCAAAAATCAGAAGCTATGTGAAAATGTAAAATTGATCTTACGCGTTATACGGGACTATTTATCGCACTATATGAGTACTAGTCGCAATTTTTCGACGCGTTATAGGAATTCGCGTTTTACGGGAGCGCGTTATACGAGAGTCCACTGTACTCGCATTTTTATAAATATATATATTATGAGTGAAAGTAAAATGTTCAATTTATAGAATCAAAGAATTAAAGAGATTTCATTTTCAAAAAATTGTTTTATTAAAAGATTGAATATTCATGAAAAAACTTAGAAATTTTTCTAAAATGGAATAAATGGCAACAACTTAATGAATAAATGCAAAAGGAATAATTTAATTCTTTATTCTAGGACGAGCTTCGAGGGCGTGCCGAAGGCTGGTGCCCTGGCGGGCAGCGTCTCGGTCCAAAAATTGTATTCCTCTTAAAAAACCACACTCCAAATGTATACCCGTAAACTACCGAAAATACATCGTCTCTTAAAAGTTTCGCCTCTTTAATTTTTGAGTGGCGGGGGGGGGGGGGGAATAATTATGAATATATTTAAATTTAAAATTTAAATTTCATTTTTCCTTTTCAAAACAAAAATAATGAAATGATTTATGAACTGCAAAAGATTCGCAGGCTGAATCATGGAAATTATTCAAATTTACGCGGTTCAATTAATTTAATTAATTACAAAAAATATATTTAATGTTTCTTAATTTAAAATGAATTGGAGTCTTTCATTTCAAAATTCGAGTGCAAATTAAAATTATATTTCAAATTTGCCTGGTTAATGAAAATCAATTGGAGCTGTCAGTTTAAAATCCTAGCTGACAATTATATTTCAAATTTGCCTCGCTAATTAATATATATTTAATGTTTCTTAATTTAAAATCTATTGGTGTTTTTTCATTTTCATTCGATTTCAAATGAATACAATATCACCTCGACACAAAGTCTAAATCAAAAATTTATAGTCTTAGTAACTGAAATCATGGTATAAATATTAATGTCAGATTGGTCTAGTGGTTAGAACTAATGACTTTAGTTCAAGAGTTCGTAGGTTCGATTCTAGACAAGAGGGAGATTTTTTTAGAGAATTTTCTCTTAGCGTTGTTACAAATTAATCTAGACAAACATATATAGTATGAGTGGTTTTCATTTTATGAAGGATAACTTTTTTTTTGGAAAAATGGATCATTTCCTGTCGTGGAAAATGCTGGATATCTATAAATCTAAGAGTTTTAACAAAAAAGTGGTCGAAGTAAACGTTTTTTTTTTTTTTTTTTTTTAATGCAATCGAATGCAAGAAGGGGTGCACCAGTAAAGATGTAGCCCCTGTGGATCTCGAAAGACCCTTGCATTACCGAAGAGAAGGAAAGTTGATTAAGTGAGAGGGTGTAGACGTAGGTGTCTATGCATCCTGGTTTTGAAGGTTTGAAGATTATAGGTGCTGGGAAAGATAGAGGCTGGGAGAGAGTTCCAGTTCTTTGAAGTCATGGGGATATATGTATTCGCGAATGAAGTGGTCCGGCACTTTTCCAATTTGACCGCGAAAGAGTGTTGGGAGTCGGCAAAACGTGTGCTGCGTGCAAAGCATGCCTTGGGGGGAATTATTGATTTTATCTCATCAGAGCACCTGCCGTGATAGTATCTATAGAAAAGGGAAAGGGCAGAGACATCTCTTCGATGAGCCAGCGAGTCGAGGGAGTCGGTGAGGGTAGAATCGTCAATTAGCCTGACGGCTCGTTTCTGAATTGCATCAAGGGTAGCAAGAGAATATTTTGAGGCTCCTCTCCACAGATGAGAGCCGTATTCGAGACAGGGGCGGATTTGGGCCTTGTAGATGGTGAGAAGTTGTGGGGGTTTGTAAAATCGCTTGGACCTGAATAAGAAGCCAATCTTCCTTGCTGCAGATTTCGCCACAGAGGAGATGTGTTCATTCCAAGACAGGTCAGATGCGACAGAGACGCCCAACATGGATAGGCTGTCACACATTTTCAGGGTATTCGAATCGAAGTGAATATCACGGAAATCTCTATTTTCGCGCCTAGAAATTAGACAACATTGAGTCTTATTTGAATTAAAGTTAACTAAATTTTGAGAGCCCCATTTATTCAGTTTGTCTAGGTCAAGAGTAATTGAGGAGGCAATATTGATTCGATTATTCGGGAGAGAGGGTTTGCCGTGTAGAGTGCTATCGTCGGCGTAACAATGAGTGGGGTTTGCCGTTTGATCAATAAGGTCGTTTATATAAATAAGGAAGAGTGTGGAGGAGATTACAGAGCCTTGGGGAACACCAGAGTTTGTGGAGAACGATTCAGATGATGTTCCATCCACCACAACTTTTATACTTCGGTTTGTCAGAAAGCTTTCTATCCATTTGCGAAGTGTTTGTGTAAATCCAAAGGCTGGCAGTTTGGCAAGAAGGTTTTTGTGCCAAACCTGGTCAAAAGCTTTGGAGATATCGAGGGCTACAGCGAGGGTTTCTTTTCCGGCCTCTAGAGTATTGTTCAAGGTGTGGGTGACATAGGTTAAGATGTCGCCTGTGGAACGATTTTGTCTGAATCCATATTGTCTATCGTGAATTAATTTATTGTTTTCTAAGTGATGAAGGACGTGTTGGTTTATGACTAATTCCATTAATTTGGAAAGAACAGAGGTGATCGAGATAGGCCTGTAATTAGAGATTTGTGATGTGTCTCCTTTTTTAGGAATAGGTGTGACTCTGGCTATTTTCCAGCTTTTGGGGAATATGCCCGACTCGTAAGAGAGTTGGAATAGCTTGGATAAGATAGGGGCAAGTTCAGGGGCGCATTTTTTAATGAGAATTGGTGGGATGTTATCCGGGCCAGCGGCGGATTTGGAATTTAATTTATTAATAGCTTTTATGATTATTTGGGGCCTGAAAATTATTTTGCCCATGAGGTTGGTTTGGGGGGTATAAGTGGGCGGGTTAAGCCCTTTGTCATCTAAAGTGGAGTTAGTTGCGAAATAGGATGCTAGTGATTCGGCTTTTTCAGCGGGGGTCATGGCTACTGAACCATTTGGGTGAAAGAGGGGCGGAAGTGAGGGGGACGCGAAATTTCTATTTATTGCCTTGTGTAACGAGAAAAAGGCCCGTTTTCCATTGGGGCAAGATGCAAGACGGTCAGCTATCCTCTGGTCGAATGATTTCTTTGCCTCAGAGATGATTTTTTTGCATGAGCTTCGCGACTTGGCAAATGCAACTCGGTCACATTCTAGCTGTGAAAGTTGCCATTTCTGAAAAGATTTGTTTTTTTCACTGACGGAATCTGCGCATTGTCTACCAAACCAAGGTTTAGAATCCTTGTTCCCTTTAATCAATTTTGAGGGGATATAGGTTTCTAAGCCTATTTGAATTGCCTTGTTAAAGGCGTCTGCGAATTCTGAAGCGTTTTTATCTCTGATGCAGAGTTCATTCCACTGGTAAGCGGCACGTTAAAGTAAAAGCGGCACGTTAAAGTAAACAAAGTTTCCTAGAGAATGGGATAGGAATAAAGTTTCTAGGATGAGTGATTTTCATTTCATAAAAGAAAAACTGCGATCTATTTCCAAAAGATTGCAGTTTTTCAAAACTTCAACCTCATTGCGGCACAAGTTACCATTAAGATGAAACTTTGTTTGAATTGTAGCAAATTTAGTTTAAAAATGTCTAGAGTGGTCTTTGTCGAAAATCTGCTCCTTCATGGTCAAAATGGGAAAAAATGTTAAATTTATTTTACGCGTTATTTGCGCTATATGAGTACTAGTCGCAATTTTTTCGTCGCGTTATACGAATTCGCGTTTTATGGGAGAGCGTTATACGAGAGTCCACTCTACTTGCACTTTTATAAATGTATATAGTAAAAGTGAAAATAATATATTCAATTTATAGAATCAAAGGATTAAAGAGATTTCATTTTCAAAAAATCGTTTTATTAAAAGATTGAATATTCATGAAAAAACTTACAAATTTTTATAAAATTGAATAAATGGAAACAACTTAATGAATAAATGCAGAAGGAATAATTTAATTCTATATTAATATGGATAATATAATGTGTATAAAAATTAAAGATTTCTCTTTGGTTGTCGCTGGAACCTTATTAGAAGCTGAGACTGAGTGGACTGTAGATTATATGCTTATATATTAACAGGAAGGTTTATTTATATAATTTGTTCTTTTAATAAATTATAAAGCAATAAATTTGTTTTTTTTAGTTAAAATGGCGCTTTCCCCTTTAAAATGAAATTCACTTTTCTCAATTGTAAAATTTAATTATAAAAACTAAAAACTCTTGGTTAACTGATTAGATTCGTTATCATAATCAGCTGGTTAAGTTCAAGACGCTCGGAGGCAAAACAATCGCGTTGTTTCTAATTTCCTCCCGAACGAGAATTCACTAATTAATTACACATTGGATATTCTTGTTAATAAGACTTTTTGAAACGGAATATTAAATTTGATTAAATTCTGTAGAGCATGCATGGGGAAATGCTTAAAAATAAAATAAAAAAATAAAAAAAAAAATGAATGACACGGATGTATCTGCAGTTTGCCAGAGGATTTTTATAATTGGATACAATTTTTGTAATTATACCAATAGCTAATTCTTATTCTAATTTACTTGACTTTTTCTTCGTTATTATTCCTAATTTATGCTAATTTTTTCCGTTTATACTGCTATTTAGAAATTAATTATATAATATGCGCCATCTAAGCCCTTATTTTTTTACTTTCACATGCTCGTACAAAATAAAATACTTCCACATGTATGAAAAAGTAAAAAGTCAAATAATTGTAATATCTTCAATAATTTGAATTCAAGATTGGATAGGAAATTGGAATTTTAATA
Organism: Forficula auricularia; assembly: GCA_024734495.1. NCBI lineage: Eukaryota > Metazoa > Arthropoda > Insecta > Dermaptera > Forficulidae > Forficula > Forficula auricularia. The sequence continues at coordinate 31,456 of JALMQS010000172.1, forward strand.
ATATTTTAATTTAATTATAGAAAATTCTTCTCATCACTGTATGAAATTTTCATTTGTAATTTGGGTCGGAATCTCGATAAGATGATTACTTCTTAGGGGGCATTCACAAAGTTTCGCCTTTTTTGAACTCCCTTCGTCACATTTTCTGGGACCTCCTTAATAAATATAACGACACAAAAGCTAAACCCTCATTCCTAAAAACGATTCATTGCTGGTAAGTAAAGAAAAAATTAAAATAAAATTGATTAAGTCATGTCTATACCTATAGTCTTTTTAAGATATTTGAAATAAAATATATTTTTTTCAATTCTCTAAGATCGTCTGATCCTAAATATACTAAAATTTCTTTGATTTTGATATTTCAAATTTTTTTTGAAAAATAAGAAATTTCACAAGGCCTTGCCATTCTTTCGTTTTTCGACATCATTTTTTTTTTTGAGATATTTAAAAAAAATATATATTTTTTCACATTTCCATGGACATCTCCGACCTTTGTCATATATTATCACGAAAAATAATAAATAAATAAATAAATCTTTATTCCTTAGAGGCTCGGTGGCTATGCCCTCCAAACATCAATACAATCTAACTACACCAAACATTAATACAAATTAACTACAATAATTTAACAAATAAAAAAAATAATAATAAAAAAAAATAAAAAATAGAGAAATATATGCTCATTAACAATTAACATGACCAGACCATAGATTACCATCGAAAGACAGAAATAATTTAAAAGTTTCGAGCAAAAAACAGTAGCCCCCCCCCCCCTTATTGCGAACGTATTTTATGAATGGTACCTTACATGAAATAAAACATATCTAATAAGATATTTGAATTGGTCTTTAAATTCTTAATAATGAAAAGTTAATTTTTGTCGAAAATTTAGAGTCTAATGACGTTAAATGGAAGCCGGGTTGGCCCAGTGGTTAGAGAACTTGTGTTAGAATCAAGGTAACGCTGGTTCAAACGCGACTAGCTTCAAATATTTGACCGGCTATAATCTGATCCCTACACCACTTTACAGACACACAAACTCACAACTGATAGGTAAAATGAACTTAAATTCAAAAAAAAAAATAAACTGCAACGGATCGTTGCTAAACTTTATCCAAATTCATTTGAAATATTAATATGTTTATTCCTTTATTATTAATCAGATATCACTTGCTATTTGCAGTTCATGTTGACTTTAATTCAAAAATAATGATCGATTCTTATTTAAAAGTCGAGGAATAACCATTCTACATTCGATTTTTGACCCTTCGATTATTATTGGTAACCATTGCTGAAGACATGGAAGAATCGACTTAAAAACAAAAATAACAATCGATTATTATCTAATACTAGAAGAATAACCTTATTGCATTCCATTTTGATGTTTTGACTATTAATGGCAACTTCTACTGAAAACGTGGAAGAATCGACTTAAAATAATAAAGACTAAATTCTTTTATGGCAAACAACTCAAGCTTGAGTTGTTTACCAAAAAGAATTAAGTCTTTTTGATTTTAAGTCGATTCTTCCACGTTTTCAGTAGAGGTGGCCATTAATAGTCAAAACATCAAAAATGGAATGCAATAAGGTTATTCCACTAGTATTAGATAAGAATCGATCGTTATTTTTGTTTTTAAGTCGATTCCTCCATGTCTTCAGCAATGGTTACCAATAAAAACCGAAACGTCGAAAATCCAATATAGAATGGTTATTCCTCAAGTACTAGATGAGAATCAATAGCTATTTTTGATTTTAACTCGATTCCTCTATGTCTTCAGCAATGGTTACCATTAAAAACCGAAACGTCGAAAATCCAATATAGAATGGTTATTCCTCAAGTACTAGATGAGAATCAATAGCTATTTTTGATTTTAACTCGATTCCTCTGTTTTTAGCAATGGTTACCATTAAAAACCGAAACGTCGAAAAATCCAATATAGAATGGTTATTCCTCAAGTACTAGATGAGAATCAATCGCTATTTTTGATTTTAACTCGATTCCTCTGTTTTTAGCAATGGTTACCATTAAAAACCGAAACGTCGAAAATCCAATATAGAATGGTTATTCCTCAAGTACTAGATGAGAATCAATCGCTATTTTTTATTTTAACTCGATTCCTCTATGTCTTTAGCAATGGTTACTATTAAAAACCGAAACGTCGAAAATCCAATATAGAATGGTTATTCCTCAAGAACGATTTTTTTAAAAATAGTCTATTTATCAAGTGTCATGAGTTAATAGTTGTGTCAAATTTTTAATCCGATTAAATTTAAGGAATGGGTTGTAAATTAGGAGTGTCGTAAAAAAAATATTTTAATCTTTCAGATCTCGTCTTCGGAAAGTCGCAGAGCCTTGAAATTTGAAACTTAAGCTATCTAGAGGCTACAAGAAGTATAACAAGATTTGGCTAAAATAGAAAAACCAAAAGTTGATGTTTACGTACGTAAGAATTTATCCCCCCCCCCCTATGCTTTTCGCAACCATAAGTCTCAGAGATACGAATTTCGAAACTTAAGCTTGATATAGGCTAGAAGGAGTACATCAAGCTTTTGTTTGAAATCGGAAGACCGGAAGTGGAAATTTATATGAAAGATTATTCGTTTTTTTTTTATTTTTTCAAAAACGGCTCTAATGATTTTTTTGAAAATTAGTGTATTTATCAAGTGTCATGAGTTATTAGTTGTGTCAAATTTTTAATCCGATTGAAATAAAGGAATGGGTGTAAAGTAGGAGTGTCGCGGCGACCTAGAACAAGCTTTCGAGTGTATTTCAAGGTCAAATTCTGTTTTTAAAATAGAAATCTATATTTTTCTTTACATTTCCTAAATGTACAAAAAAAAAAAAATCTGAACAACTTCCATAATAACTAATTTTTTACACGACACCAAATAAAAAAATATTAAATCAATTACTTAGATCTAAAAAAAATTTTAATTATTAAATAAATAATTATTAAATTGAAAAGTCACAGCAATTAAAATAAGTGTTTATAATTATCTTAAAACTTGATTATACACAGATTTGAGAGATTATTGTGTACTTAATAGATCTATTTAAAAATTTTGAGCTTAAAAAATATTATTTCTCGTGTCAAATCAGTAGATATTTATATAGTATTAGCATGATAAAAATGGAGCACTTTTTGTTGAAGACAGATGTTTCATCCAGAAGACTTGCGATACATTCTGGAATGTCATTGTACATTGTCGAAAAATTATTAAATTATTAATTATTATTAAATTATTTATTTAATAATTAAATATTTGATCATTTCTATTTGATAATTAAGTTGGATATTTGTTAAGAATAATAATTATTGGGATTTTTTTGAGATCTAATTGATTTAATATTTTTTTTATTTGATGTTGTATAAAATTATAGTTCTTATGAAAATTGTTCAGTTTTTTACTTTATCCAATGCGAAGCATGGGTAAAGTATTGCAATCGGTCGCGCGGCAAGCCCGACTTCAAAGGGTCCTCAGATAAAGACTACGGAACCCATGGACTCAATTAAGGTCTCAAATTAAAGTATTCAATGAGATTGAATTTTAGCACGTGACGGTTTTGCCAAAAATTACCTGGAATCTCGTCGAGAGGCCAAAAAGTGCCATTTTTTTGGAAGTGCGTGCTGGATGGATGGATGTTTTCGTTTATTTCGTCCACGATTTTTTCCACACCGTTGCACCGATTGAAATGAAATTGAAAACCTACCATTAGTTTAATAAAATGAAGCGCTGATTAGTTTTTGGTACATATCGGCCCACAAACATTAGTATTATACAACATTATTTATTTCAGTACTTTTTTAGTTTTTTTCTAAATATCTTGAAAATGACTTAACCAATTTTGATGAAATTTAATATCCTAATTAAGTACCTTGGGGCCGACAAAAAAGGTTAAAGTTTTTAGTAAAATTATATTTTAAAGTACTTGACTCTAAAGTAAGATTTTTAAATTCTTTAAAATTTATTCATTTGATCGTTTTAAGATAGCTCATTTAACCTA
>JALMQS010000173.1:0-36219 GCA_024734495.1 Forficula auricularia
TTTCTGAGCCCCTATAAGATCTCCAATATTTCTATTCAGAATTTATTTTTAAGGGGTTATTTAAAAATGAGTACGTAAAAAATTCTAGAAATTCGGAATAGCTGAAAAGAAACATAAATGATACATAATTTTCTAATTAATATATCAAAGAATAATTAATATAATAACGAGAATTGTTTTTCACTTAATATCTGACAAAAATCACCTGCATCGCGATCGAATCAAATATAGGAAACTTATGATTAATTGATAGCAAACACCTAAACCACGTGTTAACTGATCGAGCGCGCAGGAGTGGGGGACTGAATATATAACATCTCAGATTACAAATCCATTTGGTGATCCATATCAGTGTTTGCTATAAAAAGCGTCATGCGGACTAATCGCGAAATGATATTGGATCATAGCTAGATGGATCACATCTTTTTCATTCTCTCTTGGTCCAGACTTAAGATTCAGCAGACTCGGATAGCCTTAACCAGCATTAATCTTGCGATATATCTTGTTTAAAAACGCGATCAAAAACAATTCTCGTTAATATGTTAATTATTCTTTGATATATTAATTAGAAAATTATTTAACTTCATTATTTCAAGTCAGAAATATATAAATTCGGATATTATTTTCACTTAATATCTGACAAAAATCACCGCAATCGAATCAAATATAGGAAACTTGTAATAAATTGGAGTAATTTTTGGAGACGGACTGATAAGTGAATTAAGTGGATATCGATGAGGCAGTCCAAAAAAAAGAAGAAGATAATTTACACTATCTTTTTACTACTAAGTGATTACTACATTATAATTCTGCTGAGAATGAAATACAAGATATTATTCTTACTGCCACTGAAAGAGGAGACAGAGGGGAATGTCGCATTGGATTTCCTTCACTGACTTTTCAAAACCCTGAAGAAGGAGGGAATAGCCTCCGAAACGTCGGTTTTTGAATACAAATAAAAAGATAGTATAAATTATCTTCTTTTTTTGGACTGCCTCATCAATATTCACTTAATCCGGTTTTATGTTTGTCAAGTTCAGGGAATAGCCTCCGAAACGTCGGTTTTATGAATAAAAAGATAGTGTAAATTATCTTCTTCTTTTTTTGGACTGCCTCATCGATATCCACTTAACTTATAATAAATGATACAAATTGATCAAACTGACGATTGCGGCCATATAAGGCTCACCATTTTCACATTATAAAACTCCCATCCTTGCCATTTCTAAAAATTTATTTAGTTGGCCTTTTAGTTTAAATCAATAAATTTTTATAACATCATTAATACATTCAGCCGAAAATTTATATTTCAGTTCTGAAAAAAAAATTCAATTACTTATTATATTTATTTACAAAACACAATCTTCCTTCCGAAATTATTTTTTCGTTTTATTTGTCATTTATATATAATAATATTTGTTTATATATATATAAATGGAAAATAGCAAATGAAATGATTACATTAAAATATATACATATTATATACAATAATAGAAATGTATCAAATATACATAAAGTTTTTATATATTAATATTGTTCTAATTAAGTTTAATTGAAAAGAAATAGAGAAGTTCAATGAAAAAATAAATATCACAAGCAGATCTAAGATTAAAAATTGCAGAAAAGCCCTTGGAAAAGAAAATTTGATATAAGGCTAAAGGACGGAGAATATAAAAAAAAAGTATTTAGGATTATTATTAATACTTATATCTAATAAATATATAAATATAGAAAATTAAACATAATCAAGATTAAAATAATTTATAGAAATATTTAAGTATCACATTGTCAAGTGTTTTCTTAATTATGAAAAGACTTAAAAGTCAAAAATGTATAGTCATTTAAATAATTTCCGCATTTATTTAAAATAATAGTATATTTATTTAAAGAAGTATCACTTGTTTAGATTTAGTTCATTCTTTCGATTTAATATATTATTATTTCACAAAGGATCTATTTTATATTTTTATTTTTCTATTTAATTTGCTCGAATGTGTTTATTTATTTGTAATTATGATTTAGTCTTTTATTTCAGAGATGTGGGATGTTCTCATGATTATCTAGATCTGGAGTAATAGAAGTACTATTGTTTGCCTTTCATTACGTCGGTTGTTAATTTTTCTCCTGCACTGAATCTTGATCCTCACAATCAAAGAAAAAATCCGAATCTTTTGCATCAAAGGCATCGCGTTTTTTCGATCCTTCTTCATCCACGTCATCATAGGCATATTTGTATTCTTCAACAATGTGCCGAAGAGGATGTGGATTCGGAATGTTTCCTTTTCGAATTGATGAATGAGGAGCGAGAGATTCGAAATTATTTTGATCTTCAGGGGCTAAAGCAGCATCCTTGGATTGGGTTTTTAAGGACGATTTGTCTATGGATTCCGAAATTAGATTAGACTTATCTTTGCTCTCGCCGCTCGAAAATAGATGGTTGTTTTTGGTTTGACGGTCTTGCCTCAAATCCAATTTTTTTTCATCATACCAGACAAAATCTGCATCTGATTCAGGTTCTTCAGCGTCTTCTTCACAATCCTCTTCTTGTGTTTCTCGACTTGTTCTTTCGACTTCACCTGACGGCTCTTTGATTGCAACTCCAGCTAAAAACAAATATATATATTTTTAATAAGAAATTTAAATGGCTTGGTGCGAACTGGATATGTTAATTTTTTAAAGGAGGATGAATGAAATTCAATTGCTTCTTTCCAGTAATTTTTATTTTTTCAAGTGGTTTATCAAGTTGCATTTGAATTTCATTCTTTTCCATTAAAAAATATATATATTTTATAAATTATGAATATATAAATATGTATTAACAATGAAAATGTATATAGCAAGGTAGCTCATAACAAGGGGCAGAAAAAACTAATAAAAATAAACTGCAATCGTTGCTAAACTTTATCCAAATTCATTTGAAATATTAATATGTTCTAGAGTAAAGTACTTTAAAATATAATTTTACTATAAACTTTATTTAACCTTTTTTGTGGGTCCCAAGGTACTTAATTAGGATATTAAATTTCATCAAAATTGGTTAAGTCATTTTCAAGATATTTAGAAAAAACTAAAAAGTACTGTAATAAAGTACTAATGTTTGTGGGCCGATATGTACCAAAAACTAATCAGCGCTTCATTTTGTTAAACTAATGGTAGGTTTTCAATTTCAATTCATTCGGTGCAACGGTGTGGAAAAATTCGTGGACGAAAAAAACGATAACACACATACATACATCCATCCCCACGCACTTCCAAAAAAAATGGCACTTTTTGGCCTCTCGGCGAGATCCCAGGTAATTTTTGGCAAAACCGTCACGTGCTAAAATTCAATCTCATTGAATACTTCAATTTGTGACCTTAATTGAGTCCATGGGTTCCGTAGTCTTTACCTGAGGACCCTTTGAAGTCGAGCTTGCCGCGAGAGCGATTCCAATACTTTCTCCCATGCTTCGCATTGGATAAAGTAAAAACATATACGATGACATTATAATAGGGTGTTCCACAGAACTCGTTCATTAAAAGCTTTAATGGAAGGAGTTGAGAGAAAATTTTGAACCTTGACATATTTATGTTTTGGAATATGCTCTTTTTAAATAAATTATTAACAACTTTTGGACACTTTCTGCTTTGCCATAATCGTTATCAACTTTCTTATTTTCTATGGAACTCCCCCAAATATTTTTGAATCATTAGATTAAGTGTTAAAAACTAAGATAATTTTGTATAATGCACTTGATGTCTAAAATTTATAATTTCTGAGTTATTTTAGATAGTTTGTAAAATCTACCGATTTAGCGTTAATCTTTAAAAATTAATAATAATTAAACTATTGTTTGTAAAATTAATTTTATCAATCAGAACTCTTAATTAGACATTAAAGAATCTTACTTAATCATAAAAATTCAGATTTTTATATTCAGGATGACCATAATAATCGTTTATTTCTGAAAACCAAAAAGTTGTTATTACTCAATTTTTTCAAATAGAAAATGGCATAAATTTTAGTATTTTTGAATTCTACATAAAAATCTAATAGAAGTTTATTAAATATTCCCTATACCTAAAATGAATAGTTTTTTTAAATAAAAATTATTTTAAATTTCACTCGTCTAGGTCTTATTTATTATGTAGGTATAAATAATTAAGATCTGGACGAGTGAAATTTAAAATATTTTTTATTTAAAAAACTATTCATTTTAGGTATAGGGAATATTTAATAAACTCCTATTTGATTTTTATGTAGAATTCAAAAATACTAAAATTATACATAAGTACATAATAAATCATCAAGATCTAGATAAGTGAAATTTAAAATATTTTTTATTTAAAAAACTATGTCAAAGTTCAAAATTTTCTCTCAACTCCTTCCATGAAAACTTTTAATGAACGAGTTCTGTGGAACACCCTGTATATAGGCATGTGTAAGTATGCGGTATGCAGTATTTATACTCCCAACCCAAAAAAAATGCAAAACCAAACGGGGGGGAAAGGCAGAGTTCAGTTGTTCAGGTCAAACGACCACCTTGGTGGTCTGATCCCTGACAACTACGACTTCCACTGCCCCTTACGTTTCGTAAATTACAATAAAATCAATTGTAGTTTCCATAAGAATAAAATAGAAAATCCAAAAAAATGACAAAATTTAAAAAAATACCATAAAACTCCTAGACAATCAAAAAAAAATGGCAATACTCGAAATTCTTAAATTTCATTAAGGAGGTTCGGGACTGTATATCATTTTTATGAGAAAATTCTCAAATTTTTACCATCGAATCATTGATCCATTAAATATTTATTCCCGAAATTTGAAGTTGATAGTCTGTCTCATTACCGAGAAATAAATTATTGAAAATTGTCCTTTTAACATGGAAGTAAATGGACTGAGCTTTTTAAAGGGCTATAACTTCTATACAAATTTTACCATTTTCAACAAATTTATAAAATGTAGGGCCTCCACATCTCCCCTTGTAGCCCTCCGATCCTCCCACTCAGGATCCGGTTGAGTGGCTCAGGGTGTGGCCACAGCAGTACGGTGTGAAACCTTAGTATGATGCGACCAAGAATAAAATAATAATAATAATAATACAAATAAAAAAAGGGAATACCGCACGTCGTCCAAACAATAAAAATAAATAAATAAATTCACTGGGAAGAATAAATAAATAAATAATCAATCAAATAAAACAAAAAAATAAATAGAATATGTCACTGGGTTTAAAGAAATCAATAATTCAACTTTTATGAATCGAATGATACATTTTTCAATAGATTTGACAGTCTAGTTAATTAGTTATTCATAAATGTAAAAATAAAAAGTTATTTGCAGCCAATAGAATATGACAAAAACACTAGTAAAAATTTATCTCAATATTCTTTTTATTAATATTATCAAAACAATTTTTATTCGAAATTAACCTCATTATTAACAATTTTTTTATTAAAAAATTTGGTATGCAGACGTTGTCACTCTGGAGAAATACAAAAGAATTTTTCGAAGATCAACCAGATAGATAAGAAGTCTCGAACTCCCTTAAAATTAACTAAGTTAAAAGTTCCCCAATTTTGAAATTTTTAACTCGACATAAATTCTATAAAAATTACAAAAATTGATTCAAACCGTATGGCTCCAGATTTGCTAATTATAATTAATTATTTATATTTTTTAAATAGATTTAATATCTACCTTCTTCATTTTTTGGTTTGTCATTTGGAGAAATTAATTTCCTACTTTCTTGGTCTTGTTTGCTCGAAGAAATTTTTTCTTCTCTTTTTTCAGGAGCAACTGCTGAAGAGGAAGCCGGTGCAGCTACATCTTGGGGAGGATTATCAGATTTGGAATTTCCAGACACGGATGCAGATGATGTTTCTTTACCAGATGACTCTTCAGGACTACGTTTTGATAAACTTTTACTATCCTCAAAGGCAGGATAATCACGAGACGGCCCTCGAAACCAATGGTCAACGTTGGGGTCATGATTTTCATAGGTTGCTTTTTTATATCGTAGATCTTTCAATCTAAAAACAGGAAAAACAAATAAATTAATTAAATGAATTGGTTTTCAAGATCGAATCAGTCTTTCGGTGAATGCAAATAAATACACACACATAATATACAAATATAAGTAAATGAATATACAATGAAACCCCTCAAATGCGAACTAATTGGGGCTGTAGCCTGTTCGGATTTGAATTTGTTCGGATTAGGCGAAAGCTGGTGGTTTGGATATCTTTTGAAGAAAATGATTCTCTTTCTATTCTTGAGAAGCTGAAGAAAGTTACAATAAAATACGTTATTTATTGGGTTGCAGAATCGTGGCAAAATACAAGTCTGAACTTTCTGCGATAATATTGGAAGAAGCTTTGGCTTAGCCTCGAGTTCGAGAAAACACCTAAACAAACTTGAATTTTTCAAAAAAAAACTCGTTTGGATTTCTCAAAATTTCGGATTTGAGGGGTTTCACTGTATAATAAATTTGTTGGAGAGTTAAAGACTAGAAATACTAAGTATTCTTTGTAGTTAAGGAGCCTACTTACATTTAATTAAGATTTCATGCTCAAGAGAAAATTCCAATAAAATATTCGGAAGGCATACCGAGGGGTTTCTGACTTTATATCTTACAAAATAGTTAAGATATCGGAGAGAGTTATGTAACTCATACCTGGAACAAAACTCTAGAGACCGGGAAAGAGACCCTCGCGATAGCCGTGGATATTTCAAAGGCTTTTGACCAAGTTTGGCACAAAAATCTTCTTGCCAAACAGCCAGTCTTTGGTTTCAGGCCAACACTTCAAATGGTTAGAAAGTTTTCTCGCAAATCGTAGTATTAAAAAATATTATAATTAAACTTTGAAATTATAATAGTCTCTAATAGATAAAATTATATACATTCTGCAACGAGTAAATGGTGAGATTGTCCAAAGCTGATTTTTGGAGTATAAAGTGGAGGTCAGATAGTTGAGATGGCTCTTGCGTGGTCAGGAAGAGAGTTCACACAAAAACAGACCTCTAGAAAAAAGAATGCAAACTCCGATTTTCAAGCACTGCCTTTCGGAACAGCTCAGGCCAATAAATCAACAATTGGCGTGCCTCCAAACATCAGGTCTCAGGGAGTGACTAAATCATAGCTCTAACAATAAATATGTCCATTCAAAAAAATAAAACATCTTTCATTAATAAAAAAAGAATAGAATAAGTTCCCTCAGCCAGTCCCCAATTTAGGACTTGATTCCTATAGGCCAGTAAAGAAAAGGTAGCCTAGTTTAGCTACATTACTGAAGATACGAGGCAGAAAGAAAGAAAATTCAGCTTAAAGTCGAAGGAAATTTAACATTCCAAATAAAAGAGATCATTTTGCGAGAAATATTTAATTGGTCCTATAATTTCTATAATGAGAACAATATTTTGTTTTATAGTTTTTAAGGAATTTGGTGTTGGTACTTGGTGAAACATTTTTTAAAATTATTGGATAAAAATACTTGGTAGGTTTCACATTAAGATATAAAAAAATAAAACGAATTTATTTTTGGAGATTAAAGTTTCTCCAAAAATAAATTCGTTTTATTTTTTTATATCTTAATGTGAAACCTACCAAGTATTTTTATCCAATAATATTTTGTTTTAGTTATCTGTAAATCTTTTAGGTAAATTAAGGAATAGTGATCTTTAATAAATAAATAAATCTCAAAAATAAAAAATATAAACTGACATAAGCGTTTATTTGCTTGCCCCATTATAGAAACTCTTGAAGGGATCGGCGGTCAAAGAAGTTTGGCGATCCATGCCTTAGATCCTTAGATAGTGACAATATGTCTTATATATGTATGTATGTTTGGGGGAATATTTATTTGCAGAAGACACTTTCTATGATTTACTCTTAAAAGTCAACGAGAAACCCTTGAATAGGTATTTGAATTAATTGTAATTTAATATTTATAGAAAAATCCGATAAGAGTATTTCTGCTTTTATTGGTCATTTATTCGAGGAGGCCTAATATAGCAATAAATCATTTTGCGGGAAAAGTTGGCTCATTGATGTTCATTTTAAAACAAATATTGTGTATATTTTAACTTAAATAAAGTATTAAAAACATGCAGAAAGGAGATCACTCAATAGTTTCGGAGACACAAGTTGTAGGTTTGTTTGTACTTATTCTGATAAAAGTTCAAATTACCAATAAAAGTAGATTTTATATTTTTATAGAAATCACAAAAAAGTGTAAATTAAACCAATTTTTAAAGAAATTCAAAATTCGAAACACTCAACATACTTTATTTAAGGTAGTTCTTTCACAAATGCAAAAGTTCAAGAAGTCTTCGAAACTTGGAATATGTCATTAAAAGCATAATACACTGTTAAAATTTGAAGACGATTTACTACACCAAACATGAAATAATTGCAATTAAAAATAGAATTTTTTGCATATGGTAAAGGGTGGGAAATGATCATTATTTTATTATTTTTCATTGAAAGAATTTCAATTAATTTTCAATTAATATTTGTTAGAATAATATATTCGGAGTAACTTAGAAAAAAAATTGAAATGATTTAACTCGTAGTTTTGATAAAAAAAAAAAAAACATATTTGGGCAATTATTTTTAGTGAAGGGGATATAAGAACAGTCAGTTGGAAACGATCCATTCATATAGAGGATATAGTAGTGTGAGAAGTACAGTCACATTCAAAAAACATAACCTAAAATTTTAGTACTGTTCATATGTATAGAGTGGTTACGAGGCTAAAACTTTTTGTGTGGATTGTCGCGAAAGAACTACATTTTAAGCAATATATATTCAATAAAACTTTAAAAATTAAATAAGTTTCTAATTTTAAAAGTGTGATTTTGTGTGGAAAAATTAGAAATGAAAAAAAAAAGAAAAGCTTGATATTAATTTATACCTAGAATCCCCTTCGTTTATTCTTGGCTCACCATAATCTAGATCATAATCTAATTGAGACTGACCCATTCCTGGTAAAAAGAAGATATTAAAAATAAAATCATGCAGTTTCGATTGATTTGCGGTGCTTACCTTCTCCAAAATTTTCATAGTCATCCGAAGGTAAATAATTATTGTCATTGCTTCTATAAATTTCTGCCTCTTTTAGCCTTTGATTGGGATCTGCGTTAAGTGCAGGGCCTTGGAGCGGATTGAGTCTATACAAAAATCAATTAAACATATTTAATCAATAAATTTTAATTTAAAAATACGATAGATAGAATTAAACTTACTTTTGTGGTAAATTGTTGTATTGCATATACCGAGAGTTAACCTGCGACAAGAAAAGCAATACAAAGGTCAAAATAATTATTTTGTTCATTTTTTTTTTTTATTTTGGTTTGAATACGAAATATGTAAACAAATGCAAATAGAATATTTCAATCATTGTTGTTTAAAGCATGCATTATGATTGGCTACTTGAAATATGTTCTACACCTAGATATATAATATGAAATAATGGATGAAGTAAAAAGTTCTGAGCCTTTTTTCTCTTTATTTCGACGATAAAATTAACCAAGTTAGGATTTTCCGACTTAAATCAAATATGCGTCGATTTGTTCGATAACTTTTGTTCTTTTTTGTAGGCAATCTCATAATTCCGAGATTGAAGAAGTCCTCATCCCTATTGGTGAAAAACTTGACCAGCTCATTTTCACAAGCCTCTCTTGAGGTCAGTTTTGTATCATCAAGAAAATTTTGCAAATGCTTGAAAAGGTGATAATCGCTTGGTGCCAGGTCTGGGCTATACGCTGGGTGTGATATAACATCCCATCCAAGGTCTCGGAGCTTCTGGCGCGTGGTTAACGATGTGTGCGGTCTGGCGTCCACTTGATGGAACACAACACCCTTCCTATTGGTCAATTCTGACCGCTTCTCGTCGATCGCCTGCTTCAATCTGGTCAGTTGTTGACAGTAAAGGACCGAATTGAGTGATTGGTCCGATGGGAGAAGCTCATAGTGGATGATTCCCTTCTAATCTCTCCAAATACACAGTAAAAGCATCTTGGCCGTTAATCCGGGCTTGGCGATCGTTTGGGCCGGCTCACCGACCACGATCTTTATTGCCTGTTGTTCTCGTATGTGACCCATTTTTCATCGCCAGTCACCATACTTATGCCATCGATTCAGCAAAAAATCGCAGGCATCAATTCGGTCCAAAAGTTTATTTTGCGTCAATTCGTGTGGCATCCATACATCGAGCTTCTTCTTGAGACCAGCCTTATGCAAATGGTTCCAAACGGTTTTCTGGCCAATCTTCAATTCCTGGGCAATGGAATAAGTGCTCGCAGCCGGTCCGACTCGATAATTTCCATGATTTTATCGACTTTTTTGACGATTGGCCTACCAGAGCGTGTCTCATCTACGACGTCCATATTACCAGAACGGAATCGTTGGAACCACCGCTTTGCTGTTGCATTCGATACTGTATTGGGTCCATAAACAGCACAGATTTTTTTGGCCGGCTGCTCCGCTTTTTCCCCTTGGTCGTAGTGGTAATGAAAAATGAATCGAATTTTCTCTTTTTTTTACTTCCATTTTGGAACGCTCTAACACACAACTAGATTCACCAAACACAAAACTGTCAAAGAATTTTTTTTAAAGCTTTATGTTACCTTTAAATCACAAAAAAGAATGACCAGATGAGACGTATACATCGTGAGATATGGTTCATTAAAGCCATCTAACGGAAAAGGCTCAGAACTTTTTACTTCATCCATTATTTTAAAACATATATTTTAATTTTTTATGTAAATATATATATATATTTTGTAGAAAAAATTAAAGAATTCAGTAGAACGCCTTAAATTAAGGTATTCATCATCAATGAACAGGGAAAAAACAATAATATATTTATTTAATTTACCTAAGAAATTTTTATACAACAAACAAATAAATAAATAAATAGTGGAGATATATTTTAAAAATCCCATTCGCACGTATCGATTTCTAATTCAGCCAGTTTGTCCGTAGTCATCACGCACAGTAAATCATCTACAAACAAATTGTAAAATAAATTATCATTATATTATACTTAAAGGAAAATATATTTAAAAATAATTCTTAGTTTTATAAAAGTGTTTTCAGTAAATTTAATATATACAATTATATATTTTTTTATATAATATAACTGTTCAAATGGGCGTTAGTAGCAGACTATACCATATTTCTAAAGAAATTATGTGAGATTGTCGTCTACTAAATCCGAGATGTTATCAATAATTTGTATAACATGTCAGAAGAGTTGTATTCATTTTGCATTCAAGATAGCACAGTAGTTATTCTGGGTGCATGACTATTAGCTAGAGCAGTGGTTCTTAACCTTTTCAGTTTCATTAGGCCTTGTGACCAAGCAAGCCATGTGTCTTTACCCCATGAAAAATATCCATCCTCGCCTCGCCCAGTCCCGTAGCGAAAAAATTGAATCCGTTACCGTCAACATTTATTAATTAGTCTGATTACCATTCAAGTAGCTATTTTACCCCAATGGGGGTAAATACCTCTAGGTTAGGAACCACTGAGCTAGAGGAAGCAAGGAAAGCATGAAGAATCTTTAAAGTTTCCAGACTACCTCTCGGAATGATTTAACAAGCATTTAAAAACAACTTAAGATTAACTGTCCAAATTTTGTGCATTTTGAAGAGTTTATCTCATTAGAAATGTGTAATCTAGAAGGTTTCCCCTAAAACTTATATTTTGATAAACAACTAGACCGGTGAAGAATTAAATCTGCAAGCACATAAAAAAAGCCTATTTGAACATATATTGTTTAATGGTAAACTATGTAGCATTATTTGATCAGCTTCTGTCAATCCTAGCAATGCCATCTACTTTTAAATATAGCCGTTTCATTTCTAATGAAGATAGAGAATCGCAATTATCTTCCTTTAGGACTTGATAATAAATTTCATTGGAATGCAAACATAACAATTGGGATTGGGAAGGCTGTAAAAATGTCAATGTTCTGATGAACAGAAGCAGAATTCAGTTCGTCAGAACAGGCATCCACTAAACTATAGCCTATCATAATCTGCCTTTCTCGTTAACTCTCTTTAAAAGTACGCATGCAATAAATAAAAATAATAAGTTTACCTGTCTGTTTGTGGCCTTCTGCAATCATATTAGATGAGCAACGTTCATCTGGCAAAGGTCTCACAGGTCTCAACAATTCTGGAAGACTAAGCATTTTATGACCAGTTCCACTCCCACTATTTCTAGTTACATTTTTAAGGAACGAATGATTGAGCAATTGAGCAGCAGTAGGGCGGTGAATTGGTTCCCGTTGGAGACACAGTTCTGCGAAGCCATGCAAAGGTTCTGAAAGACGACGACCCGCAAATAGTTTATATCGTTCATTTTGAAAAGTATCGCCTATATTTGTATCATCTGAAAAAATATTAAACATTCCTCTTTAATGCTGGAATGATTAGAAGTAGGTTTTGATGACCTGTCAGTTACTGAGTGCCAAAATTAGCAATTTTCTCAGGTTCATATCTGAGAATGTATTTATGTTATATTATTGAAATTTGGTACTCTCTCTAAGATCGATTACATGTGTCTAATTTCAGATTTGTATCAGAAATGGGTTCTGAGCTGCAGGGGGGTCGAAAGTGGCTCGAAATGGTTCGTGTAAATAGCGTACAGAGTGTACGGTCAATGCTTTGAACTTGGACTGCGCATGGTGTCCGCTATGATTATTATTGTGCAATTTCTTGAGAATGAATAATATAATTTAAAAAAAAGTATGGACGAGAATGGCATAATATAATTATCAGAGAACATTATATTAGTTAATATTCCTAATGAACTTATAATAATGATTGGGACCCACACCATCTAAAGGTAGAGGCGGAACTGTACTGCAATCCAACAGGGGTGGTGCGCATCCTCGCACTTTTTCCAAGAGCATAAGAGTAACGGATGATTCCGCAAATGGTTCCACACCATTTGCAAGTTCACAAGTAAGAACACCAACAGAATAGACATCTGACCTCTCATTATATCCTTGAAGGTTCTAAAATTAAAATAAAATGTTGTAATTATTATTAAGGCAAACTATAACAAATAAAATTATGTAGTAGAATAAGAATATTTCAATATATATTTGTGTACTAAAGATATAGAAAAATAAAGAATGGCTATATTTTTATTATTCTATTTCTAATGCGTATATTAATTAAAACTGTGGTGATTTTAATTTTTGGATAATAATTACATAAAGAGAAGTCAATGAAGTTGTTCTCTGGTTGATGTAAATAAATATAATATATCGTATATATAGGAGCCGTTTATTTTGAAAGTGGCGTAAGTCCATTTTCCAAAAAATCGATGGGTTGGAATTAGGTGTACACGTCTTTGGAATTTTGTGGAATTATTTTGGAATATATTAGATATTAGCCCTTCACCCATTGTCTTCTACTTGGAAATGAAAGTGGAAGTGGAAGTAGGTGTACACAATATTAGGTCGCGGTTCACCACTCGGCTACCTTAATAGTTACATGATCTTTTCATTCTGAAGCAACTTGTAAATAATATATTTAAAATCATTAATATTTTGTAACATGAAAATTTGCTAGTTAATGAAGTGATAAAAAAGTTTATTTTGAAAGTGGCCCAAGAACCATTGTGAGAGTTTCAAATGGATATGGAAAATATTATCCAATAAAATTTTATGAGATCCCAGCATTATGTTTAATTGTCAAAGTAGAAGTTGAATTATCAATGTGGAATGAATTTGTTATAAACAGAACAGCGCAGCGCCTGTCCACAGAAAGAAGCGAATTGTTCTTGCGCAGTCTGCGTTGAAAACCAGAGTCATGAACAGTGTTGTTTCACTTGCTGAGTATTTTTACTTGTTTCTACAGTTTTCTTAAATTTGTTACATTATATACTAGGTGGTCTGCACACTAGAGTTATTTTAAATCCTTTCCGCATACACAGACTGGAGAAGACTGAATAATAATTAATAAAACAATATTAATTTTAATGTAAAAATTATTTAACAAAGAATAAAAGTTAAATATTTTTTTGATTTTATAAAATATATGTGTATACATTTATTTTTATTTCAAAGGAAATTGACTTTTCCTATGGACTTGTGCTTTCTTAAGAATTGAAAACGTCATTTCAATGATATTGAAAGTGGCCTAAGCCTATTCATAGCCATCAAAAATATTTTATTTTTTAAATAATGTTAATTAAGCTAATTGGGATGATAAATTTGACACCCTTAAAAACCCAACAACATTATTCTACTATTATTATATTATCTGTTAGCCATATTTTAAAATTTAATCCGAGAGGGATGAGAGGATTGAAACCAATCGACTTGATTGGGGAATAATGGAATTAAAATAATTATCGGAAAAGAGGTTTTTTTTTCTAATTAGATTTTTCCTCTTATTAAAAACAAGAACTAAAGATGAATAAGGACACTCGATGGTGGAGAAGTAATCTCCGGAATCGAAGCAAAAAATACAATGTATACATTAATTAAGATAAGAGTAAATAGATATTTTATTTAATATGGATTTACTATGAGTTAGGGATACTGGGTCACTTATTTCACATTAAAATTAAAAAAAAAAATTGAGGAGTAAGTTGAAGTTTTTTACAGGTGGTGAGAAACCACAGGTGGCTGTTGTACCCAGTATCCTTAACTCATAGTAAATCCATATTAAATAAAATATCTATTTACTCTTATCTTTATTAAAGATGTTTCACCTTGCACCAACACCACAATCTCTACTGATTATTATACATTAATTAATGTAAAATAATTGGTTTAATAAAATTTATATAAAAAAAAAAAAAAAAAAATTTAATCCAATACAATCCCTTCAATATCTTAATTCGAACTTAAATGGACTTACGCCACTTTCAAAATAAACGGCTCATATGTACCAAATATAAATATATTTAATATGTATATATAATTTATTTGTTAGAGACTATAGTTTCGAAGGGTTGAAACCTTCAACATCAGACTTTTAATTATAAATATTATATCTTAACCGAATGTTTTCTACATTTGATTCAATCGCGAATAAATTGTAGGGAATTTTTGTCAAATATTGAGTTCAAACGCGGTCAAAACAATTCTCATTGATATAGCAATTATTCTTTGTTATATTAATTAGAAAAATTTATTATATCTTAGAAAATCATAAGATGGTGTCATCTATTAAATCCGATGGAATGGATTATTTTTAATTATATGTCAGAAGGGTTGTTTTTCACCCCCCTCGGGAATCGAACCCGAGTGCCAGTAACAACAATTCGGGCCATCTGGCTCACCTGCGAGGTGCGAACCTCTCTGACATGTAAACGCGTTAAATATTTTACTCAAAGATTGTTATCTTAATTTGTAAAATTTCGCGATATAGTGATTCTAAATTTAAACATATAGCCATGCCATATAATTTAAATAAAGGTCGTTGAGTGTTTCGAATTTTGAAGAGATTCAAAATTCGAAGGGCAATGGAATGACTTTTTCTAAATGAATATGAAAGATTATAATCCATTCCATCGGACTTAATAGATGACACCATCTTGTGATTTTCTAAGAAAATTTGAATGTATTACATGTATCTTTCATAATATTATATCTATTAATGCTCATGGGTTCAATTACCCGATTGGATATAGAAAATAATTTTTAAGAAAAAAATAAAACCGACTTCAAAAAAATTAAATGCAACAAATGAAATACACTAAAAGGTATAAAATAATAATTATAATAATAATTATTAACTTGACCAAAACCATCCCTAAGATACCCCCTTTCCAATAAAAAAAGAATCATCGAAATCGGTTCATAATCAAAGAAGTTAGGCCTGAACAAACCTAACAAAAAAGGTCTAATACCAATGAAAAAAAACGCGACCAATCGGAAGGTAGACTGGACCCATTGCAAAAAAAATCTGTTCACAATTGGCGGAGATATGAGGTAACATAGACACAAAAAAAAAAAAAAAATTCAGTCGAATAGAGAACCTCCTCCTTTTTTGAAGTCGGTTAATAAACTAGTTTTGTTGTTATAGCAAGCTAGTCAATTAACAAATGATTGTTCGTCGAAAATATAGTCTATAACAAATCAATTATATATACATATTTATATTTGGTATATAAATATATACTCTACCACTTATGTAAATGTTTATTTGCATCAAGCAGAGAACAACCTCAATGATTTCTCTTTGTGAATCAACTACTCTGCTACTCTCAGCAAAATAAAATCCTTTCAATTAAATAATTAGATAAATGTATTTTTTTAAATACAGTATTAATTTTAATTTAAGCCGATATTCCTCAACAATCTGGTTCTATGTGGCTTAAATTTGAAGTAATACATTAAATAAAAATTATAATTTATAATTAGGTGATTTTCCAAAAATTTATTATCACAAAAATTATTCTATATTTTATCTATAGGCACTGCTCGTCAAAAAAATACTTAACACTAGCGATTATATGAGAAGCAAAAAAATGATTTTTCGGCCAATCTTAAAACTATTGCTGCTGAATTCAGACCTTCCAGAAAAAGTATCAAGTGTTGTATCTTTAATAGGTCCTTTGAATGGTAAAAACATTAACAACCACCAAAATAACATGTACTTGATCCATCTTTTAGGTTCCTTTTGGCTTAAGGTAGTTGTTCCGCCAAATGCGTTTTCTTAGGATCTTTTTGAAATTTAGACAGATTATTATTTAAATACTTCTGCATCGATTGGTGGCAAAACGAAATTTTTTAACAATATAGTTCCGGAGATATTAAATTTCAAAAATAGAGTTTTTCAGACTCTTTAACATTGCACTATACGGGATATCGGAAAGTTTACATACATATTTAATTATAATTAAAAAACCCTTCTTACCATGTTTATAAAAAAATAAACCAACATTAAACAATAACCAATAGATATTTAAGAACAATTTTGATTCATAGTTACAGCACAGTTTCTGAGATAATAATGAATAAACAATGAAAAATGTAGAAAAAAAATTTACACTAAAAACAATTTGGCAACAGCGCATTTATTTAACCAGCGACAGATTTATAAAGAATAGATTTTTTCAAAATTATAATTTTCATAAGGTGTAACGAAGGCGTTGATTACATTTGTTAAAAAATAACATAACGATTTTTATAGAAATTTTTTAAAATGTATTTTATCTGGTATTTTAATATAAAAATATTCAATCTCTTACAATGGTACCAGATTTGTCAAACGAGCACGGGATTAGCTAGTACTGGTACATAAACAGCAAAAAGTTTTGGGCTTATGAATTATGAATCCTTATTGTCTGTTCTATATACTTTAGCATTAACTTTTTGTTAGTATTGTCGCGAAACAACTACCTTTAAAGGCATCTTTACAATAACCAATTCTTTTTACAACTCATTTAAGTAAAAAAAATTTTTTTTTTTTTTTTTTTTTTTTTTTTTTTTTTTTTTTTATTTATTTATTTATCTTAACCAATTATTTCATAATTGACAAAAGATTTGTTATTCACAAACTTAAAGCACACTTTAGGAAAATATTTAACAAATATAATTCCTCACTTAACAATATATATACAATAATAAGATCAATATTCAAATGGAATAATTAATATAATTTGTTAACTAAATAGTTCATATGTTTTTCTTCTTTTTAGTCGACGAACATTATCATCAACGTTAAGCATTTGTTTCATTTCTTGATTTTCATGATTACCATATGTAGACGTTGGTAGTGTCTAACGGCATATTTGTGGATTTCTTCTGTGACTGCATCGAGGTTAGATCTCGGTGCAGGTCACTATTTCTGATGTACCAAGGGGCATTTACAATACTTCTTAGGACTTTATTTTGAAATTTTTGTATAATTTCTATATTGGACTTTTTTGTACAGCCCCACAATTGAATCCCGTAGGTCCATACGGGTTTCAAAATTTGTCTATAAATTAAAATTTTATTTCTCACAGACAGCTCTGAATTGCGTCCAAGTAGCCAGTAAAGTTTTCGAAATTTGATGTTAAGTTCTTGTTTTTTAATCTTCACGTGTTCTTTCCACTTTAGTTTTGCATCTAGAGTCATGCCTAGATACTTAGCTGTATTGGCATAAGGTATTCTTTGGTGATTAATTTGGATAGGAATAGTAACTATTTTCTTATAGGTAAAATTGATATGGGTTGACTTCGTTTCATTGAGCTTTATTCGCCATCGTTTGGTCCATTCGTTGATTTTGTTTATAGCACCTTGTAGCTTAGCTGTAACTTCATAAACATTTTCATCGACTGCAAGGAGTGCTGTATCATCAGCAAATGTAGCTATAGCAGCATTCTCATCAAGTGGAATGTCATTTGTAAATAACAAGTATAGAGTTGGGCCAAGAACACTGCCCTGAGGCACTCCAGCAGATATTTGCTTTAGTTCAGAATGCTCATCGCCATGGCGAACTCGAAAGCGTCTATCTTTGATATAAGATTGCAATATTTCGAAAAACTGTTCAGGTAGATACTCATGTAGTTTGACTAAAAGGCCTTCATGCCAAACTTTGTCGAAAGCCTGAGCAACATCAAGAAAAACTGCTGCACAGACTTTTTTTTCTTCAAAAGCTTTTTCAATGATATTCGTTATGCGGTGTACTTGGTCAATTGTGGAGTGTTTATTTCTGAAGCCAAATTGGTGTGAAGGTATTAATTTCCTATATTTTATAATTTCCATAAGTCTCCCTAATAGTAGTTTTTCAAAGATTTTTGACAAAATCGGCAACAATGATATTGGTCGATATGAGGCCACTTCTGTAGGCTCCTTTCCAGGTTTAAGAATAAGTATCACTTCAGCAATTTTCCAGTGGTGAGGCACATACCTAAGTTTAAAGCAAGCGTTTATGAGGTATTGTAGTTTATAAAGGGCTACATCGGGAAGCTCTTTCATGATGTACCCAGTTATGAGGTCATATCCGGGAGCTTTCTTTGCATTTAAGTTATAGGAGATAGTATTTCTAACTTCTTTTAAGGTAACAAGAGGAATTTCTTTTTTGTCAGTTTTATGTATGAAGGTAGGATTTTCATTAGAATTTAAAGGTGGATTAGGTGTAAAAACATTTTCTAAATAATCAGCAAAAATATCGGATTTTTGTTTTGAACTCCTGGCCCAATTTCCATCTGGCATTTTCAAAGGGGAATCTTGAATTTTAGGTCTTCTAATTTTCTTGGTGGCTTTCCAAAGAGAATATTCAGTTTCTTTGTCAGGAGTTAATTTTTCAAGATATTCACTTATTGACTCATTTTTAAATTCTAAAATACGTTTTTTTAATTGGCTATTTAAACGATTCAATATAGTTTTGTGATCGGGGTGTCTGGATTGTTGCCACTTTCTTCGAGCTTTCCGTTTTGACAAGATAAGTTCTTTTATATCCAATGGATAAAATATTTTATGAGAAATATTTTCTCGTACTGATGGTGTGCTTTCCTCTGCTGCTTGTTGTATATCAACTATGAATTGCTCAACTTCTTTATCAATTTGCTCTTTTGTCGTAAGTGGTATTTGGAGGTTTATAAACTGTTCGAGCTTTCTTCTAAATTCATTCCAATCAGTTTTTTTGTTGGTGAGGCTTGGAGGGATTTTCTTTTGCAGAACATTTTCGCTAAGTGTTAGGATTATCGGGGTATGATCTGATGATAGATCATTGCTACCTTCCACATGAATATATTTATTTGAAATTCCTTTAGATATAAAAAAGTCAATCAAATCTGGAATTTTCGCAGGGTCGGTTGGCCAATAAGTGGGCAATCCTGAAGATAAAAATTCACATTTACAGGTTTGTGTTGCTTGATAAAGTTCTCTTCCTTTTGTTGTTATTAATCTTGATCCCCAGTGCGTATGCTTGGCATTGTAGTCACCTCCAATGAGAAAATGATTTCCAAGGGTTTTAAACAGATTGGAATAAACATCTTTATTTAGACAATGCTTTGGTGGACAATAAATTGCTGAAATTTTCACGTCGTTATTTTTAGCACGTATTGAAACTGTTGTAACTTGCATAGAAGGATCTTCGATTTTTTGTTCTTCGTGATGTTGAATAATGCTTCTTATTAATATAGCCGAACCACCTCTTGCCTTTTCAGATGGATGTGGACTGTGATAGAAGTTATAATCGCGAATTTTCACATAGGATTGTTTTGTGAAGTGTGTTTCGGAAATGAGACATATATCTATCTTTTCGTTTCTTAGAAATATTTCTAATTCCGAAATATGGTGAAGTAGGCCATTTGCATTCCATGTAGCTATACGTAATGTTGTTAGATTCATTTTTGATGGAAACTATTTGGTTTTTTAAAGTTTTTATCTAACACACTGATTTTTTCAGTTAGTAATTTTATAGATTTGTCTTGTTCACTTAATCGTTGTAGAATTTGATTTAGAATATCTTTTGATAAAGAATCTTCTTCTTTTCTTGTATTTTTGACAATTTCAGAATAAGATTTATTGTTTGAAATTGGATTTTTCACGACTAAATGGTTGTTTGCATTAACTTTATTACTTTTAATAGTTGTAGAAGTAGCTCTATTTTGCCCCTGTTGACGGGTGTTAATCAGTTTTTTTCTTCTTTCTTGTTGTTCTTTTGCAACTGGGCACCCTCTATAACTTGCTGGGTGTTGAGCTCTGCAATTGACACACTTTGGTTTTTCACTATTTTTCAAAGAACAATTACTAGTTGGGTGGGGGCCTGAGCATTTTACACAAGCAAATTGTCGCCCACAAAATCTTTGAGTATGCCCAAAGGCTTGGCAGCGCTTACATTGAGGGATAATATTAGTATTTTTCCTTAATGGTTCTATTTTAACAGCTAATCCTATTATTGATTTGATAGAATATATTTTTTCAATTTTTTCATGGTTATCAAATGTTAGCATAAAAAGCTGCAATCCTCTTTTTTGGACAATTTCTTCTCCCTTTGAATTTTTCGATTTTTCTTTTTTAATGATATTTTTAGCTTCACTAATTTGGAAGCCTTTATCCTTAAGATCTTGGATAATTTCATTTTCGTCACATGATGGATGCAGTCCTCTGGCCATTACCTTAATGGGTCTTAAAGCTTTGTCCTCATATGAATGCCATTGAACTTTATTTTTAGTCAATGCATCTGTAACTGCTCTATATGTTTCACTTTCGTAAACATTTATTTTCCACACATTATTGTTATAAGATGTGAATTTACATTCCTTATTTGTTATTTGTTGAATCATATTCTTTAGTTCACCAAATATTACAATTCCAGAAGCAATAATAGGTGGTGGAGTATGTTTCATAACATAAGGCTCTTTAATTGGTTTTAGGTTCGAGACGTCTGCTTGTTTCTGTTTGGTTGTTTCATCACTTATATTTCCAACAAGAGTTATCGGGCTGGATGAAGATGTTCTTTTCCTTTTTTTCTTCATTATCCAATCAGTTTCCCTTTCGAGTTCTTCTTCATCAGTGTAGTAATTAACTTCACTTTGTGCTTGATTTGATGATGAAGCATTGATGGTATCCAACAACGTGAGTTTCTTTTCTAATTTTATAATCTGCTGTTGCATATTATTTATAGTTTTTTCAAGAACTAACCTTGCTTTAATTTCTTTCTGCCATTCATTATAATAATTGGCATCTTGTTTTTCAATTTCTTTCGGTTGAATTGCTAATGCATCATCATCGGCCAATTCATTGATTTTTGATGGTTTAGCCGGTTTCGGTGGAGTTCTTTGTGTTTTGGAACTCCTTCCAAAACTTATGAGATCTTCCTCCGCAAGCAATAGTTGGCCTCCCCCAGAATCCGTGAGGCCAGCCTCCGTAGAGGATGGATTTTCCAGGCCTGAACCTGGTCTGCCACCTGGGGTAATTTCTCCATTTTTTGTTTTGTCCATTGCTTGTTTAAGAGAGTAAAAAGGATGCAAGATGTTCTGCATTTAATCGAAAATCGAAAATAGCGAGCGTGTGTAAGTTATGTAGGTATAACTAGTATATGTATCACTTAATATTTACTTAATATATTAATTAACACATATTATATCTCAATAATACGTGACTATAAATAATGTTATTTAGTTATTATTTTTCTCTATTATTTATTTTCCTCTTCTTGATCCATATATTTGTATGCGGTATCAAAATAAAGTAAAATTTCACCAAACAAAATACAATAAGAGAAATAAAAATAGAAGGAAGGGAAAGGTTTTTTCACACAAAAGCGGCCAATACTTTGTGACTAACTTGAGGGTATTATAGGGCCTTGGAAGATATTTTAGTATTTAAATTCTAATTTCACTCGAGAACCGTCTATAAATAAGAAATTTTACATAATTGTTCTATTATCAATTCGAGATTCGTAGAATTCCAAATCGAGACATCGATAGATAATCCACATAAGACGTCTTACGAGAGAATATAAATAAGAGTATAAATTTCATATACATATAAAATTTTTAGATATTTACACATCCTTCACACGAGTTCATACATCTCACTAAAAAGCGCACTTTTCAAGGTGTTTTTTCATATAAGTTTCACTTGAAAATCACAATATAATCTTAGTAAAAATCAATAATAGCAGGAGCTAGATGCACACACAACCACTCGCCATAATCGGATAGGATCTTTCTTAAAATAATTAAATTTAAATAAATGCATGAATAACAAGTATTGAGTAATTTATATTTTGTAATTATAAAACAAAATTGACATTAAATTAAAAAATAATATAGGTAAATTGTATATTCTTATAAGAATGATCATTAAAATAATATTAATTCATTATCTATGTTCAAAAATAAATATTATTATTATAAAATAAAATTCGAAATAAAATAAATAAAATAATTAGATAGTGTTTTGAGGTATGTAATCCCTTTGAACCAGATGTGGTGTTCAAATGAAGA
Organism: Forficula auricularia; assembly: GCA_024734495.1. Taxonomy (NCBI): domain Eukaryota; kingdom Metazoa; phylum Arthropoda; class Insecta; order Dermaptera; family Forficulidae; genus Forficula; species Forficula auricularia. Next base: position 22,905 of record JALMQS010000173.1, read on the forward strand.
CAAGGAATTTTATTCTGAAAGACACAAAGAGAAACAAAGAGGTTGTCCTCTGCCTGATGCAAACAAACATACACACATATATATCGAGATGATATATCTGTATATATATTATTTATTTGTTTGAGACTATAGTTTCGAAGACTTGGTCTTCATCATCAGTCTTTTTTAATTATAAATGTTTTTTTTTTTCATGGAGTCAATATCGTATGGATATTGAAAATTTGGTGTTCCTTCTTCACTGGTGGTCAGCTTAGAACTAACAAAGACATTCTTTTGGTTCACATTCAAATATATTTCCCTTTCTCCTTATTTTACAACGAGAAAGGTTGACAATAGAAGGGTTTTTCTTTTTTCTTTTATCTTTTGTTAGCAAACATCTTCAGCAGATTACTATTTGACAGCTCTATTTGATTGTTCAAGCAAAGTTTTGAATTTCTATTGAATGATTTCAAAATTTCTAAAGATTCGATTGCGCTAATTAATTTTGGGTTCTTTTCTCCTTTTATTAATCTAATACCTTCTGGGAAGGAGTGATTGTTTGAATTTAAATGTTCTGCAAAAGAATTTTCGCACTTTTTATTTTTAAAATCTCTTAAGTGTTCATTTAATCGAATTTTCAGGTTTCTCTCGGTCTTCCCTACATAGATTGCTTCGCAATCTTTGCATTTCAAACTATAAACCCCTTCTTTTTCTATATTTGGTAATTTGTCTTTTTTATTTGAACCTAAATCTTTTCCTATAGTCTCAAACAAATAAATAATAGTTAATAGAGTAAAGGGTGTGTAGTTTCACAGTGAATGAAATAAAACTCAAAGAGGTTTATACAAACTCAATATATTTCGGATTATTAGTCCATCATCAGGAGTTTACAGGTTAAAAACTAATAATAATTGAACGAGTGGTCGCCATTCGAATTTGAAAAAGATAAAATTCTCAATAACCAGCAGGACATTAGAAATTCCACAATAATAGATCTACTAATTAACAAAAATTAAAAAAACTTAATAAAAAATAAAAAAAAAAAAAAAAAAAACTTAACCTCAGTCTCTCTCAAATATATACTATTTCCCAAATTACAATCAAAATTAAATTCAAATCACGCGCCTTCAGTCTTTAAAATAAATGACATTTTGATATATGAGATAACCACAAAAATTGTTGTATATTGTAATTTATCTCATCTAATTTATCCCTATTATATTTTATCTTAATTCTTCATCTCTATATGTTATTTAGGCTTATTTGTAAACTGATATTTATAATTAATTTTGTGTCTATGACTTAAATTTGTAATTTTACTTTCTAATTTTATTCTAAAAAGACTTTATATTTATACTTGTAATTTTTATTTATATTAATATTCATATTTACTTAGATTTCTTATATTTACATTTATATATTTTATAATTAAAAAAAGAAAAATCTTTGTAAAACAAAAATTTTTTAAAATTTTTTTAAATTTTAAATTTTCATTGGTGTTTTTCTTGTGTAAGATTTGAATGTTATATTTTGTTATATTGGTAACCATGATTTGAATGTCAAGAATGGCGACCACTCGTTCAATTATTATTAGTTTTTAACCTGTAAACTCCTGATGATGGACTAATAATCCGAAATATATTGAGTTTGTATAAACCTCTTTGAGTTTTATTTCATTCACTGTGAAACTACACACCCTTTACTCTATTAACTAACATCATGTTTCACCTAAAACCTACACCACTTTCCATAAGTAAAATAAATAATATATATATACAGATATATCATCTCGATATATATATGTGTGTATGTTTATTTGCATCAAGCAGAGGACAACCTCTTTGTTTCTCTTTGTGAATCAACAACTCTGCTACTCTCGGCAAAACAAAAACTTTTCAATTAAATTTTATTCTGATTGAATAATGAGATGTATCGTTTTGTTTAGATCTTTTATTTTCAAATCACGAGATGGTTTCGGCGGAGACTCTCCACCATCATCAGTCAGTGTTTGAATTATATAGCACTCAATATACGTTCGTTTAGTCATATAGTGGATTGGCATTTTAATATACATTTTTATAAAAAATTGAAGACTGAGATTCGTTTCGATATATTAATATGAAAAATTGTTAATTAATAAAGTAAAGGGAGTGTAGTTTCACAATGAATGAAATAAAACTCAAAGAGGTTTATACAGACTCAATTTATTTCGGGTTATTAGCCCATCTTCAGGAGTTTACAGATCAAAAACTAATAATATTTGAACATGTGATCTCAAAAGATAACATCTAAATCATACATACCAATTAGATGTTATCTTTTGCGATCACATGTTCAAATATTATTAGTTTTTAATCTGTAAACTCCTGAAGATGGGCTAATAGCCCGAAATATATTGAGTCTGTATAAACCTCTTTGAGTTTTATTTCATTCATTGTGAAACTACACTCCCTTTTCTTTATTAATTAATATCATGTTTCACCTGCCCTAAGTAAAATTGAAAAATTGTTGATTGATTAATTCATGACTAGAGACCGGATTTTTATTCAGTAAAAACTGCCAAAATATGCAGTTAAAATTGGTGAAATATGCAACTAATATGCAGAATAGGTTGAAATATGCAAATATATGCAGTAAAAGATGGCAAAATAAATTTTTTATGCACTAAAAAATTAAAATTGAAGACAAAAAGAGTATATAATTGAAGGAGTGCTATGAAAGAAATAAAACCACGTGTCAAATATGTACTTTTATTGAGTAAAAAATTGCACAAAATTCTAATTAGGTAGATATATATATATATATATATATATTAATTTTATTTATTGTCACCGGGTACACAGCCCATTTAGTCAGCACATCAGTAAAGTGTTAGTAGTCTTAATGAGGAAGCCGAGATTTAGCCGGTATAAATTTTAAATGCTAACAAGGCTCGAACCCGGCCCTCCCGCTTGACCATCGTCATAAATCAACATAATTAATATAATTATATTTCAAAAAATGTGAATGAAAAAATACGGGGAGGGGGGGGGGGTAGTTTTATTTAACAGACACGATTGTATTATACTCCATTTATTTTATTTTTTATATTAGCAAATAATAAACTATTTTTTTTTCTACCCCCTTGGCTTCGGGAACTAAATGCCCATTTAGCCAAAATAAACTATTAAAATAATGCAAATATTTGACCGGCTCTGATTCCTACACTAATTTACACACACTTCCACACACACACGAACACTCAATGGCCAAAATCTGTTATAGTTACCGAAGGCCTTTAAAAAAAAAATTATGTCCCCCTGTTTTATTTCTTCATTTTTTTCATCCTTTCTCCGAAAATTTACTTTTAAAAAAATCTGTATTTTGCTCACAAAATCCTTCAAATATGCAATTATATGCAGTATAAAATTTAGCCCACAGTGTCCTAGATGCATGATTCGGATAGATAATTGATCTCCTGGGTCGTACATGACGGCAAACAAAATATGCAATTGCATAGGAATCCGGCGTTCATAACTATGAATTTATAAAGAAGGATTTTCATATTTTATATTTTTTTGTTTATAGCATTATAAAAATGTATTTGAAACATATCAAATGCTTTTCTTACTGTATACTATGAACGTATATTGAGCGCTATTTAATTCAAACACTGAATGATGATGGTGGAGAGTCTACGCCGAAACCGTCTCGTGATTTGAAAATAAAAACATCTAAACAAGACAATACATCTCATTATTCAACCAGAATAAAATTCCTTGTCTTCATTTGAACACCACATCTGGTTCAAAGGGCTTACATACCTCAAAACACCATCTAATTATTATACATAAGCCAACAGTGCCTTCAACAAAATAAATACAAATTTGAAGGATTGTGTTTTTTGACGAGCAGTATTGATTTGTATCAAGAGTCTTTTAATGTTAATGACACTGAAAATTAAATATACTTTATTAAATATACCTGTTCTAAAAGTTCTGGGCTGAGCCAATTTAAGTTGTGAGCAGTCGATGGAGGAAACGAATGAATATTTTTGAGCCATCTTCCATTTTCGACAACATAACATGAATAACCTAAACCTGTGAGACAAACTCTTCCCGTTGAGGAGATAAGTACATGACTAGCACGGATTGCTCTAGAAAAAAATCAAAGATCAAATAATTAATATCGATTTAACAAAAAAAATTTGAGGAAAAAGTTTATGCTAGTTTAGAGTTACTTTCTGTGATTGTATTATAAAAAAATAAGGAAAAAAAAAACATTCACAAATGGATTTCTTAGATCAAGATAAAAATCAATCGGTTTTATCGATAACTCAAAAGGTTAAATATCTTATTAAAAAATAGAGTTTAACCAATAGTAGGCATAATTAATTAATACAGTCGAAACTATATAAGCGGGCCTAGTAAAATACTAACATTTTTCATTAAATTGAAGGGTTGGTTTTGTCACAAATATAATAAAACAATAATTTTAATAACTATTAGAATTATTTAATTGATTACTAAGAAAATTAATAAATAACATTTTTCAATCTAAAACTTTTATAGATGGAGGTTTTTATAAATAACTATTTTTTCTAGTTTTTATCTCAATAAATGTCAAAGCTTATTTTCTCGCTTACATTTTTCAGATACAATTAATTCTACTGGCTAAACCTGGTGGAATGGTCCTAGTATTAGTTCCAGTTTATTTTATTTTTTTTGCTTATTGTTTGAAACATGGAGAAATTATTTTCAACCATGATTTTTTTCTGTGTGTGTGTATGATAATTTATTAAAGAAATGTAGAAAGTTCGTTGTGGTATCAAAAAAATGTCTCTAACTTCAGAATTTGAGGTTCAAAAATTCAAGAAATATCATTTTTAAATGATTTTATCCATTTTTTGTTTTTATAATGATTTTTCTTATTATTTTATTTATCTTCTGGCGTTGTCATGAGAAAAGTGAGAACTTTTTCAAGAGTTGGTGTGTTGTGAGAAAATTTGGTAATTTTTTGTCAAGGAATTATTTAGACTAGAAAGTTGAGACTTGTCATTTATGGGGAGCTTATTGAACCAAATTTCTGCTGATTTGCTACAATCATTTGAGAGCTGCTATGTGTGATTTTATGCATTTTTCATCTAGAAGTTCTGAATCTAGATAGCTCAAAATCTAATCACTTCTTCATAATGGAAATTGGAGGAAAAAGTTCAACTTTTTCCAAGACTAGACTTAGTAGCTCACCCCCAATCAATTTCTCGCAAATCTGTGCTCTAAAGTTAGGAATAATGTTGATAAAAGTGTGAGCTATAGCAGCTAACTAGAGTTAGAGCCTTCCCAGTAATAAAATTAAATTTATAATTAGATAGGGTACTATTAATGTTTTAAATTAGAAATTTGTGAAGCTCTTGAAAACCTTGGAAACAGGTGGAATGTCTTCGTTAGGAAAAAGAAATACAAAATTTCCTTATATTCTAACTATTTATTTTCACGAAAAACTTTTGAGACGTTTCAGCGGATATTCTCACGCCATCATCAGTCCTGGCTTTTCACAACATAGTACATTTTTCTGTGCAGAGTGTCATTCTCTTTCCACAGTTAACGTCATTATAATCAACCAAAGCTGGTGAGTTTTCTTAAGTTAAAATTATTCTTAATATGGTATGTCCATACAATTGAATATACCATTTATAGAATGAAATGTTTTTAAATCTTTTCCCTTAAAATGCCTTTCTTTAAAATTGCTTTTTATAATTATTATCTCTCAAAATATTTAACAAATTTTCACAAGTTAATATGACATTTCTCCAAGACATTCCCACCTGTTCCCAAGGTTATCAAGAGCCTCATAAAACACCAAATTTCTAAATTTATAATTTTTAAAGTTAGGTGTTGGTTCAAAGTAAAACATTTTTTATTTTGAAATTTATATTCTAATCAAATTCAATTTTTCATTTTTTTTTATCTAATTATAATTAATTGTCTTGTCTCACAGGAACATTGAGTAATTTCTAGATTATCGTGGATACCGAAATTCATCCAAGACATTTCTGGTAAACAAAGTAAATAACCTGTACAAATCAGACTGTCTTTTGATCAACTTGATTAAGTAGGAGCTTGGCTTACTAGAACTAACTAATTAAGAATTTAAAAAAGTTCATACGAGATAGCTTATCTAAGTTCGACTGTCTAAATTTTTAATCAAATTATTTTTTATTAATATCATTAATTTATTAATAATAAAAATTAAAAAATACCTATGAATATAGCCCTTCTTATGAATATAATCTAATCCTTGTAGGACATCTCGCAGGATATAGGAGATCGCTGTTTCAGGAAATCCTTCAGTAAATTGATTTATTAATAAGTCTTTACAAGAACCGAAGCCCATTAATGGAGATATTGCACATAATTCCGAACCGAAGACAAATGCAGCAAAATAAGGTAAAATATTAGGATGCTGAAATTGTCTTGTTACGATAATCTCTTCCTAAAAAAAAAAAAAAAAAATCAGGTATATTATTTATGCATATTATGGATATAAAAATAATTAAATAGATATTAAAAAAATTATTATTTTAAAAAAAGATGAATGAAAATTCAATTGATTCTTTCCAGTAATTTTTATTTTTACAAGACGTTTATCCAAATATTTCGAGAGCACTACGGCATCTCTTCCTCAGTGGAAACCATTCACTCACCAATACCATAAACCGACCCCATCAGTTTGCACAAATCAACCAAAAAAGCTTAATAAATATATAAATCGTTATAAATAAATAAATAAAATTTATAATTCCAGCAGAAGACACACTCTTTTATTGTCTCCTTCAATATATAGTGTTTTATTAAGCTTTTTTCGTTGATTTGTGCAAACTGATGGGGTCGGTTTATTGGTGAGTGGGTGGTTTTCCTGCCGTAGTGATCTCGAAATATTTGGCTTGTAAGAATAAATATTACTGGAAAGAAGGAATTGAATTTTCACTCACAAATTTTAAAAAAATTAACATATCCAGTACGCACTAATCCTTTTAAAATTCTTATTAAGGTAGTTGTTTCACCATATGGGTTTTCTTAGGATTTTTTTGAAATTTAGACAGATTATTATTTAAATACTTCCGCATCGATTGGTGACAAAACGAGATTTATGAACAATATAGTTCCGGAGATATTAAATTCCAAAGATAGAGTTTTTCAGACTCTTATACATTGCACTATACGGGATATCGGAAAATTTACATACATATTTAATTATAATTAAGAAACTCTTCTTACCATTGTTATAAAAAACTAAACCAACATTAAACAATAACTAATACATTTTTTAAGAAAACTTTAATTCATAGTTACAACACAGTTTCTAAGATAATAATGAATTAATAATGAAAAATTTAGACTAAAAACAAGCTGACAACAACGCATTTATTTAACCTGAAAAGTGGGTTAACTTTAGTAATTTTTTTGACGTTTTTTCACTTCAGCCATTGTCGCAACAGCTTTCAATCGCTTATTAAGAACTTTTTGTTTTATAAATCTTCCTTTATAATGTACTTTATTTTACATTTCTATGATAAAATATATACAAGCTCGGACAGTGTTGCTAGATTTGTCAAAGGAGCACGGGATTGGCTAGTAGTAGAGTACATAAACAGCAAAAAGTTTTGGCCTTATGAATTATGAATCCTTATTGTCTGTACTTTATAGCTAGTCTAGCAATTACTTTTTGCTAGTATTATCGCGAAACAACTACCTTAAATAAAATTAAACATTCATATAAATAACTTGTTTTTTAAAATGATAATAAATGGAATCCTTGAGTCAATCTATAAAGAGTGGTATAGAATAATAAAACTAAAAATAAAATTTTACAAAGCTAAGATTCCACTGATCCTCGACAGAATAACAACTGTGTATAATATATCGAGAAAAGAAGACCGGAAATTATAAAGGAGTGAAATGAAAGTGAAAGTACATAATTTTTTTGGAGGAAAAATAACAATAGTTTTCAAGCACAAAAGAAAATCTAGAATAGACAGAATAAGCAAAAAGAGTATGTACATATACCCTGAAAAATATTTAATTCCACCTTATACGGGAAGATGTTGTTTGCTAAAGGAAAAGACGGCATTTATGAGATCTTGTTTATATCAGCTGGACAGAATGTGAAATAATAACAGTGTGAATTAATAATAAAACTGTAAATTATAATGTGTAGTTTGATCAAGGGCGTAGTAAATAAAAGTTGAGTGCTTATCCTACCCAAACCTTCAATTAAATTAAAAAAAAAATAAACTAAATAATAATAAATAAAAGAACTCTATTCCATTACAGTGACGGATTAAAGTATTTAGGGACCTGGCTGTCATTCATTCTCCTCTCATTTTTTCAATAAAGGCCTTTTATCTTCTATATATATAAAAGCCATTGTCAGACAGTACCTGTGGCGCCTTAGCGTACGATGTGGGAGAAAAGCAACTAATAGTTAGATTGTCAAATTTTTCAAATAAAATATCTCTATATTCTCTATCTATAATATCTCTATATATTAATATATTCCTCTATATAGCTTAGAATATTAGATTTACGGCGTGTCTCATTTGAAATTTTAGTAGACAAATTTATTAATTTTAAATATATTATATATATATATATTTAATTTTTGGAAATAATTCATACCGCGAAAATTATTTTTTTTTTGAATTTAAGAAAATATAAATTCTTAAATTTTAGTAGACAAATTAATTTTTTAAAATATATATATATTATATTATATATATATTTAATTTATAATATAAGTTTTAATGAGATATGATTTAATGGATAATGAGATTAATTTTTAATTTATTACTACGCGGGTAATTTTGAAATTTTAGTAGATAAATTAATTTTAAAATTATTATATATAATTAATTTAGAGACACTTTTTAGATAAATTTAAATGTTGAAATGTATTATTAAAAAGAAATAGGTTTCAAATCATCGGGAACTTCGAGAGAAATGGTTGCATGTTCTAACAAAGTATTTATAAAGCATTTAATGATATTTTTTCATCTTTCTTTGATCAAAATTCATTATTCAAAAAAATATTTTTTCAAAAACATATAATACGGACAGCTATTAATCACATATCGAGACGCTGCCCGCCAGGGCCACCAGCCCGGAGGGCCGAGCGGCGCCGGGCGTACCGTAGGCACGCCAGTACTGCTCATAAATAAATAAAAGAATTGAAATTTTCCCAAGTTGGAATACAGAACAATGAATAAGTGGGTACCCTGGCTAAATAGGCTATAATGGATGGAGTGCCATTGAATATGGGCCTCACCAAGATTTTATATTTGTTAAAAAACAAATATAATGTTTGGCAGAAATTTTGAGACCCATCATCACAATCGAAAGGTTCCCATTTTCATTAAATATTGTCTATTAATGGATCTGAATCTTGCTTTCATGATACTCGATTATTTACGGTATATTGACCATTGTATTAGTTATTCAGTTCAGAATGGACCATCTAGCAACGCCTAGAAAATTATTTCTAACTTAAAGAAAAACGATTTTGTGACTGTGATGACATCCAGGAGGGAGATGTCAATCATATTGTCCGTAAAGCAAGTTTGTTACTTGATGTTAAAATCAATTTAAAATCTAAAATATGAAGAAGGTCAATATTAATCTTGGATCATTTTTTTTTTAACGAAAATGATGAGAGAAGGAGTTACACCAAAAAGGTGCATCCCCTAAACCCTAAAGGCCTGGGTTGGCCCCTCCATCGTGAAAAGAAGTGAAGAAGAGGACATTTTATGGGCTGGGCGGAGGTCGAAGGTATCTGTGGATACGGGTCTTAAACAGCTGAAGGTTATAAGTCGAGGGGAAGACGGTAGCTGGGAGCGAGTTCCAGTCTCTCTAGGTCATAGGGATAAAAGAGTTGGAGAAAGCGCTTGTTTGATTTTTATCCAATTTGACAGCGAAGGGGTGCTTAGCGTTCGAAAACCGCATGTTTCTCGTACTCGTTTCTGAACAGATACCATGATAGTATCTGTAGTACAGGGAAAGGGCAGAAATTGTTCTTCGGTGAGCTAGGGAGTCGAGTGGGTTGGTTAGGGACGGGTCTCCTATTAGTTTAATTGCCCGTTTCTGAATTGCATCCAGTGTGGCAAGAGAATGCTTGGAGGCCTCCCTCCACAGATGAGAGCCATATTCGAGACAGGGACGAATTTGAGCTTTATACAGGGTAAGAAGTTGAAAATTTAGTAGATATATCTGCCTTTCGGGCAGTTGGCTTAGCCCTCAAAATGGTCCTACAGTGGAAATTATTTTCATTTGCCAGCAAAATTTTACATTCGAGTTTTCTTAAGCTTAAGTGAAATTTCTTTAAGCTGCGAATATATGTGAGAAGGATTTGGGTCTCAAGGTATAAGTCGACTGTCCGGAAAGCAAGTTTGGCACTAGGGTTCGATTCCTGAGGGGGACCCTACGGACATTAAAAAAAAAAAAGTTAATATGATACAGATAAAATTGGTCTTCTTCTTATTCTAGATTTTAAAATATAATTATACCTAAGATTATTTAAAAAATGTTAAAACAATAAAACTTGAAAAATATCGGTTTACATTCATTTTTAGGATCTGGCATTGATTTATGGAATAGTTCGTCTGTTACTACTTGGGATTATATTTCTCTGCCCTATGATTAATTCAATTATAAATTTTGTCAAGTCCTAATGTTCTAGAGTTGTTTTTAAATTTTATTTAGTTCTCACAAGCAGAGATTACCTGAGGTAGAGAGAGGTCATACCATCCTTGTTAAGGTTTTTAATTGTGCTCTGAAATAAATTTATGGCTAATGCTACGTTTGCTCTGTATCGGGTTTTGGTGCAATTATTTAAATTACGTATTGACTTTTTAGATGGAATCTATGATTATGTTATTTGTTAATGAGCATACATTTTTATTTATTTTTTTTATTTTTTTTGTACTTGTTTATTATATTATTATTTTTAAAATGGTTGTAGTTAATTTGTATTGATGTTTGTTAATGTATTGTAGCTAGATTGTATTGATGTTTGGAGGACCTAGCCAGCGAGGACTTGTGCCTTCAAGCAGGTCGAGGAATAAAGATTTATTTATTTAGCAAGTTTGACAATTGGCTAGGCTTTACAAATCAGCCAAATGATAATTATTTATAGACTTAAATAAGGAGCTTGTTCAATCATAAATAAATTCATGAAATAGTAATTTAAAAAATGAACTTTTTAGATTGTTATCCAGAATAATTAGCATACCCAAGCTTAGATCAAATTAAATTTTTATTTTAAATATGCATATTGATACGCTCCTTTGATTAATTGTTAATTTCTTTTAATTGATTTGTATTTATGTAGTTAATTTGTATTGATGTTTTGTTGACCTAGCCACCGCGGACTTGTGCATCTAAGCAGGTCGAATAATAAAGATTTATTTATTTATTTACGACACAAAATAAAAAAATCAATTAAAATAAGGGCCTTGCTTTATCAATATTAGTCAATTCGAGTAGGAAAATATTTTGGGGATTTGTTAAAAATATTTATTAAATTATCGAATGATTTTCCGAATTATAGCTATATATATATAGTTTTATTAATATTTTTTTAATTTTAATTACTTTTAGATATTTCAGTCAAGATTTTCTTTAATTATAAAATTCCAATAGCAATTAAAGGAAATTTTGTTTTCATATAGAAAGATATATACATATTAAAAATACCTAATTTTATTAATAATAATAATAATACTTGTATGAGATTTGGCGGCCTCATGGATTTATCGAGATTCAGTTCTTTAACCACAACCATCATTCCGAAGCGCACATGACAAGCCATATGAACTGTCCTTTTGATTGCTGAAGCAGCGAGTGAGAAGAGTGCATTGCTGATAATGAGTTGGAATCTGAATTCAAACGTTATCATTCTTTAGGAAAACTGAAAAACAAAAATAAGAAATGAATATTTTTTAGGTGTGAAAGAACTAAGTTTAGGATTCATTGAACTGTCTTAATGGAATGGCCACTGGGAGCGCTAGTGTCGAAATGGTGGCGGATTTGGTTCGAAAATCAAGAAATTAAAAATGTAAAATCGATTACAATAAAATATTCATTAATAATATCATCATCATCATTGAATATAGTCCTAAGACTGGTTTGATGTAACAATCAGTCTCCACTGGATCGTCCCCCGCCAGCTGTTTGATATTCCCCAATTGCCTGGGCGTAGACCCCTTCCCCTTTTCTTTCCCACCTCCCCCCTCCAAGATATCCCCTACAGTCCCCCCATGTCTTAGTGTGCCCCATCATCTGACTTCTCTCTTCTTCAGACTCTTCCACAAGGTTCTTCTTCTCTGATTCTTCCAAGCAACTTCTTCATTTGTAATTTGTCCATCCATTTGATATTCATCATTCTTCTGTAGCACCACATTTCGAAAGCTCCAATCTCTTTCTCCGCTTTTCCAAATTGTCCAGGTTTCCACACCCGTACATGGATGCATATGCTCCATACATATGTCTTCAATAGCAACTTCATGTTTTCTAAGCTGATTGAGGAGGAGCATAGTAGTTTTTGTTTTGAATTAATAATATATTAGAAATATCAATTTGAAGAGATGGAGTGGTAGTAGAACTTTAATGGAAGGTACCTGCTGATGAATGAAAAGACAATTCCGAACAAAAATAAATTTATTGGAAAGTCGTGCCCATTATTCTCTTAAGCTAGTTCTTTCACAAATGCAAAAATTCAAGAAGTCTTTTGAAACTTGAATATAAGTCATTAAAAGCATATTACACATACTGTTAAAAATTTGAAGACGATTTACGACACCAAACATTAAATAATTGCAATTAAAAATGACATTTTTTACATATGGTAGATAGGGAAAGGGTGGGAGTATGATCATTATTTTATTTTTTCATTGAGGATTCTCACCACTCTGATAAAAAACTAATTTTTCTAGAATAATATATTCGGAGTAACTTAAAAAAAATAGAAATTATTTACCACGTAGTTTTGATAAAAAACAAAAAAAAACATAATTGGGCGATTATTTAAGTGGAGGGGATATAAGCAATAGCACAATGGCTTGAAACGATCCGGCAAGTATGTGTGTGTATCCATATAGAGATTAAATTTTAAATTAAAAATGTACGTTAAAAAACATAACCTAAAATTTTAGTTCCGTTTATATTTATAGAGGGTTTGAGGCTAAATTTTTGTGGATTGTCACGAAAGAACTACCCAATCGGCTTTAAGGAGGTTCTTTCGCGACAACCGACACAGAAAGCTTTAGCCTCGTAACCATGAGTACACAAAATCAACTGAAGTACAA
>JALMQS010000173.1:37860-63615 GCA_024734495.1 Forficula auricularia
ACAGCTGAAGGTTATAAGTCGAGGGGAAGACGGTAGCTGGGAGCGAGTTCCAGTCTCTCTAGGTCATAGGGATAAAAGAGTTGGAGAAAGCGCTTGTTTATTTTTGTATCCAATTTGTGAAAGGGTGCTTAGCGTTCGAAAACCGCATGTTTCTCGTACTCGTTTCTGAACAGATACCATGATAAAGTATCTGTAGTACAGGAAAAGGGCAGAAATTGTTCTTCGGTGAGCTAGGGAGTCGAGTGGGTTGGTTAAGGACAGGTCTCCTATTAGTTTAATTGCCCGTTTCTGAATTGCATCCAGTGTGGCAAGAGAATGCTTGGAGGCCTCCCTCCACAGATGAGAGCCATATTCGAGACAGGGACAATTTATTTATACAGGGTAAGTTGAAAATTTAGTAGATATATCTGCCTTTCGGGCAGTTGGCTTAGCCCTCAAAATGGTCCTACAGTGGAAATTATTTTTTTCATTTTGCCAGCAAAATTTACATTCGAGTTTTCTTAAGCTTTAAGTGGAGATTTCTTTAAGCTGCGAATATATGTGAGAAGGATTTGGGTCTCAAGGTATAAGTCGACTGTCCGGAAAGCAAGTTTGGCACTAGGGTTCGATTCCTGGGGGGACCCTACGGACATTAAAAAAAAAAAAGTTAATATGATACAGATAAAATTGGTCTTCTTCTTATTCTAGATTTTAAAATATAATTATACCTAAGATTATTTAAAATATTAAAACAATAAAACTTGAAAAATATCGGTTTACATTCATTTTTAGGATCTGGCATTGATTTATGGAATAGTCTGTCTGTTACTACTTGGGATTATATTTCTCTGCCCTATGATTAATTCAATTATAAATTTTGTCAAGTCCTAATGTTCTAGAGTTGTTTTAAATTTTATTTAGTTCTCACAAGCAGAGATTACCTGAGGTAGAGAGAGGTCATACCATCCTTGTTAAGGTTTTGACCAGGTTTCCTTAACAACTTATGGCTAATGCGCCGTTTGCTCCTGGTATCGGGTTTTTGTGCGGAATTATTTAAATTACGTATTGTCTTTTGATGGAAATCTATGATTATGTTATTTGTTAATGAGCATACATTTTTATTTATTTTTTTTATTTTTTTGTACTTGCTTTATTGGTATTATTATTTTTAAAATGGTTGTAGTTAATTTGAATTGATGTTTGTTAATGTATTGTAGCTAGATTGTATTGATGTTTGGAGGACCTAGCCAGCGAGGACGTGTGCCTCTAAGCAGGTCGAGGAATAAAGATTTATTTATTTAGTTAAAAGTTTGACAATTGGCTAGGCTTCTACAAATCAGCCAAATGATAATTATTTATAGACTTAAATAAGGAGTTTGTTCAATCATAAATAAATTCATGAAATAGTAACTTAAAAAAATGAACTTTTAAGATTGTTATCCAGAATAATTAGCATACCCAAGCTTAGATCAAATTAAATTTTTATTTTAAATATGCATATTGATACGCTCCTTTGATTAATTGTTAATTTTTTAATTGATTTGTATTTATGTAGTTAATTTGTATTGATGTTTTGTTGACCTAGCCACGGCGGACTTGTGCATCTAAGCAGGTCGAATAATAAAGATTTATTTATTTATTTATTTAACACAAAATAAAAAATCAATTAAAATAAGGGCCTTGCTTTATCAATATTAGTCATCTGAGTAGGAAAATATTTTGGGGATTTGTTAAAAATATTTATTAAATTATCGAATGATTGATATTTCGAATTATAGCTATATATAGTTTTTATTAATATTTTTAATTTTAATTACTTTTTAGATAAGTTTTTTTAGGTCAAGATTTTTTAATTATAAAATTCCAATAGCAATTAAAGGAAATTTTGTTTTCATATAGAAAAGATATATACATATTAAAAATACCTAATTTTATTAATAATAATAATAATACTTGTATGAGATTTGCGGCCTCTTTGGATTTATCGAGATTCAGTCTTTTAACCACAACCATCATTCCGGAAGGCACATGACAAGCCATATGAACTGTCCCTTGATTGTTGAAGCAGCGAGTGAGAAGAGTGCATTGCTGATAATGAGTTAAATCTGGTTCAAACGTTATCATTCTTTTTAGGGAAACTGAAAAACAAAAATAAGAAATGAATATTTTTTAGGTGTGAAAGAATCAAGTTTAGGGATTCATTGGAACTGTTCTAATGGAATGGCCGCTGGGAGCGCTAGTGTCGCAATGGCGGAGGATTTGGTTCGAAAATCAAATTAAAAATGTAAAATCGATTACAATAAAATATTCATTAATAATATCATCATCATCATTGAGTATACAGTCCTAAGACTGGGTTGATGCAACAATCAGTTACCACTGACTCTGTCCCCGCCAGCTGTTTGACCTCTAAATGTCTGGCATCCCACATCCCCACTATTTTAAGGAAATATTCTAATCTGAGTCTCCCCTTCCCCTTTTCTTTCCCACCTCCCCCTCCAAGATATCCCTAAGCAGTCCCATGTCTTAGTGTGTGCCCCATCATCTGACCCTTCTTCAGACTCTCTTCCACAAGGTTCTTCTTTCTCCGATTCTTCCAAGAACTTCTTCATTTGTAATTTTATCCATCCATTTGATATTCATCATTCTTCTGTAGCACCAATATTTCGAAAGCCTCAATCTCTTCTCTCCGCTTTTCTAATTGTCCAGGTTTCACACCCGTACATGGCAATGCTCCATACATATGTCTTCAATAGCAACTTCCCGATTTCTAAGCTGATTGAGGAGGAGCATAGTAGTTTTTGTTTTGAATTAATAATATATTAGAAATATTTTCACTTTGAAGAGATGGAGTAGAACTTTAAATGGAAGGCAGCCCAAGGATAATGAAAAAGACAATTCAGAATAAAATAAATTTATTGTAAAGTATTGTTCATTATTCTTAAGGTAGTTTTCAAATGCAAAAATTCAAGAAGTGTTTGAAACTTGAATATAAGTCATTAAAGCATAACACACCTCTGTTAAAATTTGAAGACGATTTACCACACCAAACATTAAATAATTGCAATAAAATGACATTTTTTTACATATAGTAGATAGGAAAAGAGTGTATATGATCATTATTTTATTTTTTCATTGAGGACTTTCACCACTTGATAAAAAAACTAATTTTTCTTATAATAATACAAATTCGAGTAACTTTAAAAAAATAGAAATTATTTACCACGTAGTTTTGATAAAAACAAAAAACATATTTGGGCGACATTTTGGCGGAGGATATAAGCACAATGGCTTGGAAACGATCCGGCAAGTATGTGTGTATCCATATAGAGATTTCGTAATGTGAGTGCTACAGTCACAGCAAAACATAACCTAAAATTTTAGTTCCGTTCATATTTATAGAGTAGTTTTCGAGGCTAAAAACTTTTTGTAGGGATTGTCGCGAAAGAACTACCTTAATCGCTTTTAAGGAGGTTCTTTTTCGCGACAATCCACACAGAAAGTTTTAGCCTCGTAACCATGAACGGTGTTAAAAAATTTTAGGCTATGTTTTTATGTATGACTACTTTCACACTACTATATCCTCTTTATGAATGCATAGTTTCCAAGCTGCATTGATCTTATATCCCCTCCACTAAAATTATCGCCCAAATATGTTTTTTTTTTATCAAAAACTATGAGGTAAATAATTTCAATTTTTTTAAGTCACTCCGAATATATTATTCTAACAAAATTAATTTTTCATCAAGATGGTGAAAGTCCTTCAATGAAAAAATAAATAATGATCATTTTCCTACCCTTTGCCAATCTACCATATGTAAAAATGTTAATTATTTCATGTTTGGTGTGGTAAATCGTCTTCAAATTTTAACCGAATGTATTATGCTTTTAATGACTTATATTCCCAGTTTCGAAGACTTCTTAAATTTTTGCATTTGTGAAAGAACTACTCCACTAAGAAAATAAAGTAAAAATCTATTGATGCTTCTGTTAAGAAAAACGGCAAATTTCGAGAACTGTTTGAGGAGAGAAGGAATGCTATCCTGTATGTTTTTCATTGACTCTTTTGAACCCTGAAGAAGAATGAAAGAACCTCTGAAACGTCGCTTTTTAAGAGGATGAAAAATGACTTTCTAATAATTTTTTTCTTTTTACTTAGGGAAAGTGGTGTAGGTTTGAGGTGAAACATGATATTAATTAATAAAGTAAAGGGTGCGTAGTTTCACAGTGAATGAAATCAAAGAGGTTTATACAACTCAATATATTTCGATTAGTCCAAGTTAAAGCTGTTTTAACTTGTAAACTCCCTGATGATGGACTAATAATCCGAAATATATTGAGTTTGTATAAACCTCTTTGAGTTTTATTTCATTCACTGTGAAACTACACACCTTACTTTATTAATTTAAATTTATTTTATTCAGACTTTATTTTACGTTATCCTGGGCTGGCTTCCATCGATTCTCTAATAATTATTAATACTAAAAGATGATAAAAAAGAGGGAGTCGGGTTGGCCGAGCTGGATAAGGCGCTGGCACCGCCTCAGCATCGTTGATGACTATGTTCAAGCGGGAGGCCTGGGTTCGAGCCTGGCTAGCATATAAAATTTCTTCCGGCTAAAACTCGGCTCCCTCACTAACACTACTAACACTTTACTGATGTGCTGTCTAAATGAGCTTTCTTTCCTGATGACAATAAATAAATATAAAGAAAAAGATGATGAAATAAAATATTTTTAAATCGGATATATTCTGGGCTTATATTTTTGCAGTAAGTACATGTTATCAACACAATTAAATCAAGTCCGAAGTCCCACAAATTTATTTATTCAATCCAAATGGGCAATATATCCGAAGGCATAAAATAAAATATTACTTAAAATGGGTTTTCGCTGAGATTAATAAATTTATTAAATTATAGTTAATAATTATTTGCTTTACTTTTACTACCTGAGAATAATTTGGCCACCCACTGTATTATATATTATATTGATAAAAGTATATTAGATGAAGGAGGAGGTATCAGCCAAAAGTTGGATGGGCTGGTTAATAGTAAACACTTGAATAAACGTTTGGCATTTGGCCATCTTCAGTTAATTGGGAGGTATACACAAAATGCGATCAACATTCGACATTCATTCTGAACCTTTGGGCGCAGGCACATTATAAATTTAGATGAAGCTACAATTCTTATTTTTGACAAGACTTGGTTTACCGCATTTTGTGTATAGCTCCCACCAACTGAAGATGGCCAAATAAATTCAAACCGAAACGTTTTATTCAGGGTGTTTTATTGAACCCTGCGCATCCATCTTTGGCTAATACTTCCTCCTTCATCTAATACAGTTTCATCACAGCCACGATAACAACATTAATAAAAAGTAATTTAACTAGGAAGAAATCTGCTCTCTTTGGGAGTCTATATAAGCTTATCAAAATATGTAAATATAAACAAAATAGAATTTAAATTTTAAATATATTTTAATGAATGTAATGGAGGAAGCCCAGAGGTAGGAGGAAAGAAATAACCATCAGTCAGTGTAATTTTATTGAATCCTTCCCCTCCTTTCCTTTCAAACCGATGTTTCCGAGGATTTTTCCCTCCTTTCTTCAGGTTTAACAATAATGAATGAAACAAATAAAAATGTTTCTCTCTTCTCTCCACAGTAGTCTAAAAACTTTCTTCATTCTGAAGGAGGGAAAAATCCTCCGAAACGTCGGTTTGAAAGGAAAGGAGGAAGGATTCCAATAAATTACACCTTATTTGATGTGTTAATTTTTCTTTCCTCACTACCTCTGGCTGCCTTTCCATTACATTCAATTAAAATTTACTAGTCAGTCTCTCTCCAGAGAAAATTTCGTTCCAAAAAAATTTAAATGTATTTAAATGATTAATGTAAAGATTTAAACATCTTTTTTTTGAAAAAGATGGAATTTTTCAAAAATCAACCAAATTATATAATAATGAAAAGTGAATTTATTTTTTATTTAGGAAACAAATCAAAGATTTTAGTAGAAATATTTTTACATTGCATATCAGAGGGTTCTGTCCCCTTTGGAATGAACCTGCTAACCAAGCCTACGGCTGTTAGCTAAATCCCTTATGACAAATTCTCTGATAAGGTAAATATATATAAGAAATAATTTCTCTGATATGCAATGTAAAAATATTTACTAAAATCTTTGATTTGTTTCTCAAATAAAAATAAATTCACTTTTCTTTAAATATATTGTTTAATAATTTTAGTTTTTTAATTATAAATGATACATTAACTAGCAAAACAGCCGTCTTCAGTGGGTCTATTTTTTTCTCTTTAATAACGAGGCAAGAAGTCGCATATAGGAATTACAACATATAGGTTTTGAGAGATCTTTGCTTTACTACCTAAGAATAGAGTTAAGGGAGACGAAGGAACTTATGGACCCTTAAGGGCCTTGAAGAATGTAAGAATCGAAAAGGATTGTGGGAGGAGGGGTTTCAGTCCCTAGAAGTCATAGGATAAACGGATCCTGGGGTCTTTGACTCTTAAATTCTAAATTGTCTTACATAATTATATATTATTTGAAAATACAAATAAATACTTTTGAAGCATCGGATGTCTCTATATAAAGTAAAATATATTTTATTATAAAAAGATGATAGAATAGATCGATCAAATTTTATCACAACTTGAAAAATAATAATTTATCATTATTTATTTATTTTTTAATGATAAAATTGAAAGATGTTCGGCATAATACTGAAGATATATCCCACCGAAAAAAAGAGAGTGTTGAGTAGGAATGGGGGTGTATATCCTCTTAAGGTTCTTGAAGGATTGAAAATTGTTAAGTATGGTGAGAGGCAGAAAAATATTAGAAAAACAATATTGGGATATAAAATGGTTAAAAATTAACATCTGAATATAGTCGAGTAATACATACAAAAATATCAAAGAAAAAATTATTTATTGATTGTATTATATAAAATATTAAAAAAATACAAATCTTGAACAAAGCAATCAAGAACATATTTATTTTAACTTTTTCTGAAAATTTACTACTGAAAAAGGGAGAAATTCTCCCGAAACGTTTGGTTAAGAATAAACTTATTCTTGATTTAGGACAGTACATAATGATTCGTATTCTTGATTGTTTTGTTAAAGATTTGTATTTTTTAATACATACATAATTATACTTTCATTTTCTTGGTTGTATTATAATAAATAATAAATACGGATATTTTATAAACAAAATCAGTATTAGTGCAAGAGAACCTTGGATGTTTTGTGATTAATGCTTCCTTTATTATTGATTTTTTAATTACCTACTTAAAAAAGAATTATTTAAAAAAAGTTATTAATAAATTAAACATTTCTGCTTTTGATTAATGAAATGAAGAACCCACTATGAAATTATAAAATTTTCTAGTTTATTAACAATGTTATGGTCCTAATTTTTCTGAAACTGTTTTTTCAGTTGTTTTTCAGTGATTATTGATATAGATTGAGTCATTAACCGATATTCATCTGTTAAAATCGATCTATTTTAAAAGATCAATGAGGCTGAGTTAACCCAATCTATATTAATTAGTAAAGAAAACAGTTTCAGAATCAAAGCCTGAAAAGTCACTAATAAATTAAAAAATTTGGTTTAATTTCAGAATTTTTATGCTAGATGAAGGAGGAGGTATCAGCCAAAGATGGAATCACTGGGTTCAATAAAACACCTTTAATGAGACGTTTCGGCCTGAATTTTCATTCTGAAACTTTTGGGTCCAGGCACGTTATAAATTCGCATGAAGCTAAAATAAATTTTTATTTTTGACAAGGCTTGGTTCGATCACATATGTGTACAGCATTTTGTGTATAACTCCTAATTGACTGAAGATGGCCAAATAAAATTCAGGCCGAAACGTCTCATTAAAGGTGTTTTATTGAACCCAGTGATTCCATCTTTGGCTGATACCTCCTCCTTCATCTAGTATAGTTTCGTCACAGCCACGAACTCTTACAATATTCAGAATTTTTAGTTCATTAACTTGACTACCAAAGCTTCAAAAGTGTTGTCTCTAATGGATTATGGATGTTGATGAGTATACTTATCCCAGATGTTAAAGATATTTTTTCTTATGTCAAAAGGATTTATGGAAGCATGCCGCCACAGGTTTTATTCACCCCTTTGGGAATTGAATCCAAGTATCAAAAAGCTATATGGGCCAATGGCTATCCTTCTTACATGTAAGAAAAATTATTTATAATATCTCTGATTAAGTAAATATAAAATTTGTATACATAATCAAAAGGTGGTCAATTGATATAAAATCTATATACATAATTAAAATGTGGTCAATTGATATAAAATCTATATACATAAAAAAAAGAATTGTTATAAAATTATGGAAATAAATAAATTACTTTTCAAAGCTTTATCTTTTTAAATGATTTAAAGAGTGTATTAAAAAAAAAAGTGGTTAAGGGTAGGAGTTTTTACAATTATCGTAATATCAAGTATATTCGAAGATAAAACTTAATCCACGTACAACTCAAGTTGTAGTTGTGTGGATTTATTAATAAAAATATATAACACTTTTATTTAAAATGTTCATTTTATTTAGTATATTCAATGTTCAACTTGCTTCATCGTCAGATTATAAATATAGATATAGAAAAGTATAAACAACTTTAAGAAAAAATAGAATATAAAAAAAAAAAATAAAAAAAATTAACGCCTATATCGATATCTTTTAAAATGGAACCAAAGCTGGAAGATGTTATTATGAAATTGACATCGAAACCCTCTCTTATATGAATACTCCCATTCACGGTTGACAATTTTGAAGGCAATATCTTCATAGGGTGGTCCGGCGTGAAAGCGGAGAATTCCAAAGTCTTTATTGTCAGGGCAGGGTGTCAAATAATATTCAGGAGTGATTCCTTTGTCGATTAGATCAGGATAGAAAATGTTGAATTTATATCCCTGAACGATTTTCGGGGGTGGATTGTCCATATCGTAATGGGTTTGATTATATTTATTCCACTCAAATCCAGTGTGCACTCGGTTGAAATAGCGAGGCTTTCGGGGACGGTATTTGTCCGACCAGAGATAGACCTGCGTGTCCAGATGACTCTCGACCGAAAACTGAGCCTCGTCGGCTCCCATGTCTCGCCTGGCCTCTCTTTCTTCCACGGTCGCATCGTCACTGAGCGGAACCCCTGGGTGTCCACCAGTGACTCTCAAACGTGCGTATTTAAGTCGCTGCTCATCCTCCGCCTCGGTGAGGATATCCGTGCCCAGCTCCAATTGAGAAGGACTGAGGTATGTGGGCGAGTAGCAGCCGCTCTCGTAAGCGGCAAATGCCTCGTTCAAGAGGGTCGTCTCTGGATCTTCGGACTCTTCTACAGCTCCCTCCTCCTCTTCTATTTCTTGTTTTATTTCTTTTTCTTCTAAGGCCTTATTAACTCCGTCTTCCGCGATCACCCCCTGCTCCGCTTTAAGCATCTCCAGTTTCTTCTTCAGATTCTCTTGATGGCGATCGCGTAGTCTAGCACGTGCCATGTGAGCCTTGAGCTGACTGAGCAGTGACTCCCAGTAGCCGATATCGACGCCCTCTGGCCTTGCCAATTTTCGTTCAATGGAATCTTGAATCTCCTTCAGCTGCGTGGTCGTTTTTCCTCTGAAAATTGAGGTGACCTCCGACGCCACAGCCGGATTAATTCCTTCCCGACGGCCAACGATTACTTTGCGCAGTTTATGTAATTCATCTTGTACTATTACGGTCATGTCATTCCAATAGTCTAGGTTGGCACCTCGCTCAAGTTGTTGGTACACGGCTATATCCTCAAGCAGGTCTTCAAGATCTTTAACTGAGAGTCCATGGAGATAAGCGTAGGGTTCGTGCATTTCCACGGCATCAATTACCGCTTCCGAGCCAATATATTTCGCGAGGAGATCGATTGGTTTGGCTCTGCCGTCCTGGATCCGAATCGAAGAGCGCAACCGCGCTTGCTCCAAGTGGAACTGGTCTTCTTGGCGCTCCCACTCCTGGAACTGGGCAGCCTCTTTAGAACGTTGCATCTCGGCCATTTCGTCCTCGCGCTGTTGTCTCTCCAATTCGCGCTCGAGTCGCCGTTTTTTAACTTTCTCCAGTTCCTTGCGATTCTCCTCTTGCTTTTGGCGATTCATCACCTCCAGTTCTTCTCGCGAGGCGTTGGTCAGCCCTTCTTTGTCGAGTTTCTTTGCCCAGACAAACGTCGAGAGCAGATTTCCATCCCCGAAAGGGTTGTCTGTGTTCGTGTAGTGTAGGTAGTCGTTGTCCCAGCCCATACGTTCCTTCCGTTTTCTCTCTTTAGCCTCCTTCTTCAGTAAACGTCGCAATCGTTTTTCTTCGGCCGTTTCCGATGCTTTGAGCATTTCCTTTTGCTTCTTCCTTTGTTCTGTATGACGTTGTCGTTCCTCTTTCAACCGCTGCAACAATTTCGTCGATGAGGAGGATGATGAGGAAGATGACGAAGACGATGAACTCGAGCGAACATTTTTCTTTTCTTTTTTTTTCCCTCGACTATGACTTGAAGAGGATTCAGGCGAAGGACTTTTTCTGTTTTTGCTTTTGCTATAGGAGGAGGACATCTCTCTCTCTCTGCCCTTATCTCTGTTTCGAGATCGAGATCTTCGATGAGATTCATTTCGTACACTGCGATCGCGGGACCTGAAAAAAAAAATATATATATATATTAAAGTCGCAAGTAATTAAATATGTTTTTAATTCAATTACGAATAGGCCATTCAGAACAACTTAATTTCATTATATATAATAAATAAATGAAAATTGAAAAGATTTTCCTGACAATAGTTGTAGTTATTTATTTTTAAGAGGAAATGATTGAAGGTGTCTTCTGCTTCATGCAAATAAACACACACTTTATATAAATGGATATATATATATATATATATATATATATATAAATTTACTCTCTGATTCTTTGGGGAATCAAAACAGATGAATTTTGTTCAGATATTCAATAATAAATTTTATTTAGAATGTTTATATGTTAACTAGATGAACGCGAAAGTTAAAACTTTTTTCAACTCTTGGTTCAGTATCAAAACGAGTCTGGTCCCAATTGCACAAAAATAGGGCAGTGACCGGATAAAAGTTTTAACTTTCGCGTTCATCTAGTTAACATATAAATATTCTAAATGTGAAGAGAAAATTATTTTCGATCTTTGGGGTCTGCGATCGATTGGGAGGCGCTGGAATATTTAATTGTTTAATTAATGAATCAAGGCCTAGGCTGCGAAAAATGAACGAGGAGAGGATTAAAAAAGAAATTCCATAATTCATATAGACAAAAGGTATTAGTTTGGGATCAGGGATCAGTAGCTTAGTGGATATAGGAGTTAAAACTCTTATGACAAAGCATTGCAGTACACATGCAAAGATCCCGGGTTCGAGCCCCGGCTGATCCTTTTGTCTGTAATAAAAATAAACTTTTCTTCGTTCCCTAAATTTAAATTCTAAATAAAATTTATCATTGAATATCTGAACAAAATTCATCTGTTTCGATTCCCCAAAGAATCAGACAGATGGGTATTGTAGTAAATTTATAAGCACCATACTATTAGGAAAGTAGGAGAAACCGCGCCTGAGCTAAAGAGTTGAATATATAATATATAATATTTTAACAGTTAAAAATGAAGAAAGTTTTTGAACACTACTGTGGAGAGAAGAAGGAAACATTTTATTTGTTTCATTCATTGACCCTTTGAAACCCTGAAGAAGGAAGGAAAAATCCTCCGAAACGTCGGTTTGAAAGGAAAGGAGGAAGGATTCCAATAAATTACACCTTATTTTATGTGTTAATTTTTTCTTTCCTCACTACCTCTGGGCTGCCTTCCATTACATTCAATTAAAATTTCTACCAGTCCGTCTCTCTCCAGAGAAAATTTCGTTGCAAATAAATAAATTAAATTTAAAAGATGATTTTTTGTATTGGTGTGAACCGGAGAGAAAAGTTAACAAAGCTGCGAAAACAAAATTAAAAGCTTAAAATTGTCTAAAAGGATATTTTCTTAGGTTTTCTGAATAAATTTTCTATTATTTTTTTGTTATACATTGAGTTTTAACATGTCGGCTTTTACATTAATAAGTAATTTCATCATTTCACAAAATGCAAAACAAAAATATGCTATTAAAATAGTTTTATTAACAAAAACAAATCTACAAAACGTTTAATTGCTCCTTACATCTGTGATCATTGTTGCTTTGTTATATCAACATATTGAGCAGGGTCTTTCTGAGAAAATACGAGGTCTGGGGCAACTAATATATTTGAGGGCCTTGAAAATTAAAACTAAAACTCTGGACAAGAAAATAACAATAATTTAATTTTTAATAAATATAAATGAGCTCAACGTTTTCATTTAGTTTAACCATGTTTAAGAATATTGAGATGTCAATAAATTAATCTGTCACTTACATAATATATCACTTATAAAAACTAGTAACATATTTTATTTTTTATTTGTAGATATAAAAACTTAAAAAATTATAATATTTCCGCGGCCCCCCTGTTAAGAATCGCTGATCTATTAGATCCGATGGAATGGATTATTTTTAATTAATAGTCAGAAGGGTTGTTTTTGACCCCCTCGGGAATCGAACCCGAGTGCCAGTCACAGCAATCCGGACCATTTGTCAACCCCTCGAATCTTTGAGTAAAAAATTTTACGCATTTAAATGATTATGTCAGAGGGGTTCACAGCTCTTTGGATAACCAAATGGCCCGGATTGCTGTGACTGGCACTCGGGTTCGTTTCCCAAGGGGGTGAAAAACAACCCTTCTGACATATGATCAAAAATAATCCATCGGATCTTCAATTTGTATTTCAAGCTTTGAAAAGTTTTCTCCTTAACTTAGAGCCTTGGCTATAATCACTTGGAAATGATAATTAATCTGTTTTCGGTATTTGACCCTGCTGCAGGTCTTTTTGGTTGGTCTTTAAATTGAAGCAGAGTATTAAATTGAATATTTTAATGTTTATCAGTTCGATTTGAATATCTCATCTTTAATTTAATTTCATTTGAAATATTCTCCAAGCATAAGGCCTTTAAAGACCGAGGAAGTAGCTCAAGCTGTAGCTCTAATAAATGATGAAAGATCGTATCGGTATGTCGATCAACGACTTAAAGCATCGGTTGGAAGTATCCACAGAGCTGGAAAACGATATAGAGAAACAAACTCTTATTCCAGGAGACCGGGATCTGGACGAATTAGGGCCAGTTGTATGTCGGTTGGTAAACTCTATTTTAAAGGTTGACAAAGGGTAAAACCTTAAAATTCTGACAATTAAATTGGCCATCCCACCGGGCACAAGGTGAATTTTAAGGTTTTACCCTTTGTCAACGTTTAAAAAGAGTTTACCAACCGACATACAACTGTCCCTTAGACCTTCAAATTAGAGAGATGACTGATTCATACTATTGGAGGTATTGAGGGATCGGTATTGTACAGCAGCTTAAATCAACAGCGACTTCTACAAACTAGACAAGTTAACCTAAGTGTTTGGACTATCAGAAGACCGGCTCTAACCAACTCACTCGACTCCCTGGCTCACTGAAGAACCGTTTCTGCACTTTCCCTGTACTACAGATACTATCACGGTGTCTGTTCAGTCGAGCTGAAATCAATTATCCCCCCCAATGCCCTCTTTACGAGAAACACGCGGTTTTCAAACGCTCAGCGCCCCTTCGCTGTCAAATTGGATAAAAGTCGAACAAGCGCTTTCGCCAATTCTTTTATCCCTATGACCTCCAGAGACTGGAACTCGCTCCCTGTCACCATCTTTCCCGCGACTTATAACCTTCAGCTATTTAAGACCCGTATCCACAGATACCTTCGACCCCCGTCCAGCCCATAAAATTTTTTCTTCTTCTTTTCACGATGGAGGGGCCAACCCAGGCCTTTAGGGGTTGCACCTTTTTGGTGTAACTCCTTCTCTCATCATTTTCATAAAAAAAAATTAGGGTTGATGTCAAGGAAACCAGCGACAGGCCCTCGTTTGACACAGAATCAATCTAAGTGGTTATCCACTTTTTTGCACTACAGTGTATTTTTGTAAGGGTGGGATGGGGTTCCCAGAAAAAACCTAATAGTTCCGTGAGTGAACAAAACTTGAAGACCACTGCTGTAAATGAACTTACCATGGAATCTATCCTAGGACTGCTTTGATGCATCTACTAGCTCGCGCATGAAATTTCGGGCCAGGAGCCCAAAATCTGAAGCGGCCCCCTTATTATGGAATAAGTATGTTTTTTATGAAGTGTAATAATAAAAAAAAGTCCCGGGTCAGGGCCCCACGGGTGCACCTGGACCCCCCTTGCGGGGGCTGTGACACGCTCCAATGACAGCTTGTTCAGTTCTTTTAAATACCAAATTCCATAACCTTCATCAAATGTATGAATATATTTTAAATAATTTTAAATACAAAATAAATGTTCCAACTAATTTATATAATTTATTAATAAATTTCAGAGTAATCTCAAGCAAATAAAATAACATGTCATTTATGATTTACTTAACTGGTTTTAAAATTTGCGAAATTAAAGTTTTTATAGAAAAAAATAATTTAAATATATGCAAAATAACAATTTAATATAGCATAATGATTAAATAATTGACAGAGAAAAGTGATAAAATAAAAATAAATAATTCCAAAAACAAATAAAAATAGGTTACCTGTCTTGTCTGTACATTTATCCACTTTTAAAAAATTCCCATTAATTCAATTAAAAATATATGTTTATATATATTAAAGAGGTATGGAAATAAATCAAATAATAAAATTGTTTCTTGAATTATTTAATAGAACAAGCAAAATATTTTAATGAAAAATTAGATAATATATGGAAATCAATGGGATTGCAATGAACTTGTTAATACGTATCCATCACTGTAGAGGTCTATACTGTATACTGGGATCGCTGGTATCGCAATGGAGGCGGATTCGGTTCGAAAAATCAAATTAAAAATGTAAAATCGATTACAATATTAATAAACTGCAACGGATCGTTGCTAAACTTTATCCAAATTCATTTGAAATATTAATATGTTTATTCTTTATTATTAATCATATATCACTTGCAATTTGCAGTTCATGTTGACTTTAATTAAAAAATAGCGATTGATTCTCATCTAGTACTTGAGGAATAAACATTCTATATTGGATTTTTGACGTTTCGGTTTTTATTGGTAACCATTGCTGAAGACATGGAGGAATCGACTTAAAATCAAAAATAACGATCGATTCTTATCTAATACTAGCGGAATAACCTTATTGCATTCCATTTTTGATGTTTTGACTATTAATGGCAACCTCTACTGAAAACGTGGAAGAATCGACTTAAAATCAATTTTTGGTAAACAACTCAAGTTTGAGTTGTTTGCCATAAAAGAAGTTGGTCTTTTTGATTTTAAGTCGATTCTTCCACGTTTTTAGTAGAGGTTTCCATTAATAGTCAAAACATCAAAAATGGAATGCAATAAGGTTATTCCTCTAGCATTAGATAAGAATTGATCGTTATTTTTGATTTTAAGCCGTTTCCTCCATGTCTTCATCAATGGTTACCAATAATAATCGAAGCGTTAAAAATCTAATGTAAAATTGTTATTCCTCGAGTATTATATGAGAATCGATGGCTATTTTTGATTTTAAGTCGATTCCTCCATGTCTTCAGCAATGGTTACTAATAATAACCGAAACGTCAAAAATCCAATCTAGAATGGTTATTCCTCGACTATTAAATGAGAATCGATCATTATTTTTGAATTAAAGTCAATATGAACTGCAAATTGCAAGTGATATCTGATTAATAATAAAGGAATAAACATATTTTTTTATTGTTAAAGGATAAATAATTAATATATCCAGTACACACCAAGCCAGCAAAACATATTAATATTTCAAATGAATTTGGATAAAGTTTAGCAACGATCCGTTGCAGTTTATTTATTTAACATTGGCGACGAAAGGACCTCCTTAAGTAAGTATACAGAGGAAGGGCGGCCGGTGTATGTGTAAGGCTTCTTGTGTGTTATCCGCCGCGATAGTCTTTCCTACCTGGCTTATATAAAATACCTGGCTATATAAAATAATCTCGCCAGCTCAAGTTTTTGTATCAAGACAGTTGTCGTTCCTCGTGCCTTTACTTCGATTTATACAAATTGCTGAGCGGGAATATATGACAACATCTGGTATTATCGACAATTTGAACTTATATATTCAAAAGATTCAAGGTCTGTAGAGAAATAAAACCCCATTAGAGATTCAAATTATTTATGCTAGTAAAAGTTTGAGAAAAAGTAAAAAACAAATTGAATTAACATTACTTTTGAATACATCGAGAATATATTCTTTTAATGAAGAATTTGGAATATTGATTCTGATTACAGGGTATACTATATAAATAAGGTGGAATTTTTTATTACTTAATAATTTGAAATTGAATCAAAAAACTATTTTGAAAACAAAAAAAAAACTTTTTTCAACTGCTTTGTCATTAGGCCCTGATTCTCATTTTTAATTTATACTCTATAATATAATTTAATAAAAGCTTGATATGTCCATTAAAACTTATATAATAATGTATATATCACAGAGGTCATATTTTGAAATCATATCAGTTGACGATGCATTTTCTAAAAGAGTAAGTTGATAGATTGAAAAAACATTTTAAATAGAATTTCTTAAGATTTTTCAGATTTGTTTGGATTTTAATTTTATTTTACGTAAAAGATATTTTAGTATTATTCCCTGGGACAGCTCTTTAGACTACAAGATTAACAAATTCTCTCAAAATTATTCAATTTTCCTTTTTCAGGTTCCAGTGCCTATGCGCAAGGTCGTGCGGCGCACGACGGCGCCAAGGCCTTAAATGTAAATACAATCCCATCCAAAACATTTCTCTGTAAAAACAGGCCAAATTCGAAAAAGTAGTGATATCTAGTGAGCAACCAAGTTAAATTCGCCAAGAATAATTATGTCAAGGAAATATTATAGTACTTTCAATTAAAATGCTATTCTATTGTAAATAACAATCTAGATTTACTTAAGGATTGTAAATTAAAAAAAAAATCCTAGAACTTGACTATTACACATTATGCAATTATTCTAAATTAAATTCTTGAACAGTCTATATTGCCCTTTAGGTTTTTTTTATAAAATTCATTAGTTTAACACTTACCCACAGGAAGGGTTGTTTTTGGAGTTTGTTTTTTTGTGAAATTTCAATATTTAATATTACATTTTGTTTTTATATTTAATATTCGTGTGTCCTGAGGCTACGAACAATAAAAAAAACCTACAAAAGTGAAAATCAACCAATAGAAAATCACGAATTAAAATTTAAGGTCATTTGTTTTTTGGGAATACTAGACATTAGTATTTCATCTGTATCGTGTGTATTTGAGCTATTTTCAAATTTTTATGGCAATATTGAGGATTTTGGCATGTTTTGTGACCAAGATCAATTTAATTTATATAAAAAACTTAAATATACTTTAACTGACAAAAATCGAAAGAAAAAAAGGTAAAAAGAGAACAGAACGTTTGCATGAAGTACAAATTCTGGAAATATTTTGCGTCTGTAATAGAGAAACACTGAATTATATTACAAAGAATAATTCAACCCTGTCATTCCCAAACATTATTATTGCATTATTTATTCTGTTTACTATACCGATTTCTGTAGCTACAGTCGAGAGATCATTTTCTAAATTAAAGTTAATTAAGAACTACTTACAATCTAGAATGGACCAGGATCGATTAGTAATTCTTGGCATCATTTCTATAGAATCTGACTTTATATTGAAATTCATATTAATGAATGTGCCAAAAGTAATGCTAGATAATTCCAGCTTCTATGGTATTTTTTTCTTGTTTTCTTTCATGATTCTATAAGGCCCCGCGGGTTGGGCGTAGAATAGACCCGTAGTACTCCCTGCTTGTCGTAAGAGGCGAGGTAAAAGGTGGATAGGACCATAGATAAAAGATATATATGGATAGGACTCTTCAGCCTTGTTCGGCTACCCGCCAGGGGGAAAAACCCTAAACAAATGTGAAGCCACTTTAGGCGCTTAAGGGTCAAACTTGACCCTCCTGTGACAGCTTCTGCATTCTGGCTGACTCCAGACGTGTTCTTCACCTTCACTTTGGAACCCATCGGGTCAAACCAGAGGGTGGTATCGGAAATGGCTAGCCTTTACTTCCATAGATAGAGTCAAGGAAGAGGTGTTTGGGAGTTTACTCGTAAACTCTCCAAAATTGTTCGCCAGGGCAAAAAAGACCTTTATATAATATATATATATAAGGCTACGTGCGATCCAAAAATATTCGTTTTATTCTTTGTTGTTTAATAAATAGTTTGGAATAATGTTTTATAATTTCAACATTTTTTTTTGTTACTGTTGTTTCATTGTGCAAAAAGAAATTTTTTAATAGGAGTTTGTCCCTTTTTGTATGTACTTACTGTTTCCCTCAAATAAAAAAATATGTACCTACTATCAAGTATAGAGATTTTGCCATAATTTGGACCGTGAAAATAAGTTCTGGCCAAAATAATTTGGGCTCAATGTATGGTAAATAAAGGCGCTAATCAGTAATTCGTACAACGGCGCAGATTTATGATGATATTTGCAGAAAATCAAATCGTTTTACATGTGAGAGAGTATTTAAATATTGGTAGCTATTTATCTGAAATTGTTCATAAATAATTAAATTAATAAGCTCTATATTTACGCCAAGTTTCAGCTTTCTAATTCTTTTAAATATTTTCAAATCACCAATATTTGCCGAGACCGTTTTAAGTCATAAAAAAGTTATCGCATAAAATTCTCTAATAAATTGTATAGATTAAGATTGAATCTCCAATTTTTGTTCGTTTCAGTATTCATTTGCCTTGGAAAATCAAGGATGGCGCTGTTTATTCTAAAATCGCCTGGATTGGTGACCAACAGCGACTGTGCACTGTTACCGCCATACACATCTCTGCTTGGACATGGTGTGGTTTTTATCCTGATGTCGGCCCGCTTTGGTTGCGAGCTCTGAAAAAAATATTAGGATATCTGGCCTTGATATCGTCTGTGAATTTGTTCTTTTCATCGGGTTACTCTCTCTACCTTACAGGGGGCAACGTTGCATTAATGGGCGATTATTTTTACTTGTTTGTGCTGTCGATACATTGTATGGGTACCCACCTATTCGCTCGTACCAGGTGAATATTTTCAGATTATTTTGGACCAGAGTTTCGTTATTATTATCATTTTTAACTCTCTTAGCAATATGAGCAAATATTGAAATCTTGCATGAAAAAGGCATAATTTTTGATTTGGATTATCCCGAGGGGTGAATCGCGACCTAAAATCGTGTTTACCTACTTCAACTTTCACTTTCATTTTCAAGTAGAAGACAATAGATGTAGGGGCATTATCTAATGAATTCCAAAATAATTCCACATAATTCCAAAGACGGTGTACACCTAATTCCAATCGCGGTTCACTCCTCGTTTTATCCAAATATCTCAAAAACGGCTTAAATTATTTTGATAAAAATAAACGAGCGAAATAATGACATTATGTACAACAAAAAAATTTGTATATTATGAACAGTGAAAAAATGAGATTTAAGAGATATTAATTATTTTGTCTGTTAATTACCAAATTTTGCCTACACAAGTGGGAGATAAATTTAATCTATTAGTAATGAAGCTGTTGAAGCTTTTATTTTTGTGATTAATTTGATTAAAGTTTAAATTTTTATTTAAATCACACATGATTACTTTATAATTATTTATTGAAACAAATAATTACAATTTTAATACAACGTTTCGATCGACTTATTCTGCGATCGTTCTCAAGTATGAGTACTCACTCCGATTATAGGTTAACTGAGTCAATCATGTTTATCTGGGCTCAAAGCCCAAATATACCGACGGCATCAGCGCCCCCTGTCGGATTGAGCATTACATGTTTTTAAAGATTATAAAAAGCAAAAAAATTATATTGACAAATCAAATGATAATAATAGCAATAATAGTACATAACAATTAATTCAATCTAATTTATCGCGCGGAGAATTTACCACTACTCGAAGCCCCTAAAACCTTAGTAAATTGGATATTGGATTGTATCTAAGTTTCTGAGATTGGCACGTGATCCCGGCTTCTTTTCCTTCTACTCTGTTCTTTTCACGATGGAGGTGCCAGCCCATACAGGACTTTAGGGGATGGACCTTCTGGTGTATCTCCTTCTCACATCAATATCATTAAAATAATTTTCCACGGGCCTTATTACTGTGATTTTGCTCAATTTTTTATATGTATCAAAATAATTTAAGCTAGTTTTGAGGTATTTTTAAAAAATAATAGATATTTCTTAAAATTACATTTTTACAATGTCCCTATTGAAGGGTATAGTAGTGTTTTTCAACCTTTTTCATGACAAGCCGGCTAATTTATTAAAAAGTCATTTGATAGGCATAGACTTTATTAAAAAATTATTTTGAAATTTCTAGTTTTATTTAAAGTTATATTTACAGCATCTAATTTTGATTCCAGTTTTAAATTATTATACCATATATTATATTATTATTATATATATAAAACTAGTCAACTCCCAAACATTGGGCTGTTGGAGTACATTTTGTTTTGTAAAGAATATTGTACTCCTATTAATAAAATCGAATTTAACATATTAATGAAGTCATATCTGACACAATCTACATCTATTATCAATTGAAAACGGCTTCACAATTAGAAGCCATGAATATATAAATCTAAAGAAAATTTAATGAAATTTTCTATTTACATTAGTGGTGGTCAAACTCAAATGAATTATCCACCTTATCAACCTGATCAACAAATTTTGAACAAGCTATTTTTGGAATAATTTTTTATTGTTGTTATTTACATTTAAATAAAAATTAAAAACTACACTTTTTTCAGTACCAAAGAATTGAGTATTTTATTTGAAAGTATCGAAGATAATTTCGGCGCATGGCCAGTAAGGGATCCGAAAGAATTCGCACCACCGATGTCCTTCAAAGATCTAAACGAGCAGGTTCTGAAATCTCAACCCATCAAAGGAAGACATGCGGCTGAACCGATGTTCACCGCCAATCTTCTATCAATGAATAAAACATTTATGGCGTTTGCAGCATTAACAATTTTAATAGGAAGCGTCTACTTTATTAAGCCATTACTTTCTAAACCGATTCTCGGCTATCGTCACTTACCACATAAAGGTGAGAAAGTCATTTGTACTAAATATTCAAAAACTTTTAATTCTTAGAACCCGATTCGCCAAATATATCTTTGATATAGATTTATTAATGGGGAGACGGGTGGCTATTTTGACTAGTGCTACTGATTAGGCATGATTATTTTGATGGCGATATCGAATTAAAGGCCCAAGCTTAAGGGAGTTCGAAACAGCTTATCTATCTGCTTGATCTTCGAAAAAATCTTTTGTTTTTCTCCAGAGTGACAACTTCGACCTACTAAATTTTTTAATAAAAAAATTGTTAATAATGAGGTTAATTTCGAATAAAAACCTTTGTTTTTATAATATTAATAAAAAGAATATTGAGATAAATTTTTTCTCATTATAAAAACATTTATTTAACACAAAAACGATTTCAAGAAATAGAGTTGGAATTCTACATTAGTGCTTGTGTCATATTATGTTGGCAGCTAAAAACTTTTTATTTTTACATTTATGAATAACTTATTAACTAGACTGTCAAATCTATTGAAAAATGTATCATTCGATTCATATAAGTTGAATTATTGAGCTGTATAAATTTGTTGAAAATGGTATATTTTGTATAGAAGTTATAGCCCTTTTAAAAGCTCGGTCCATTTACTTCCATGATAAAAGAACAATTTTCAATAATTTATTTCTCGATAATGGGACAGACAATCAACTTCAAATTTCGGAAATAAATATTTGAGAATTTTCTTATAAAAATGATAAACAATCCCGAATTTCCTTAAGATTTACACGTCCATGACAAAATAAAAAATTTGACTGGCTAAAATTCCACTCCCTCACTAACACTATTAACCCATGATAAAATTATCATACTTACTACATATCTTCAGACTAAATTTAATAAAGTATCCGAGGACAAAACAAAAGAAAAATTTATAGTATTCTTAAAATTAAATAAGACACGTATATAATAATAAAAGACTAAGCCTTTGTTTTATCGCTGTACTACTGTTTACAATATTTTTAAATTAGTTAGTATTGCTCGGTACGTACGGTATAGATAGACTTAGTATCTGTGCACAGATCCCAGCCAAAATGGGTGTAAGGAAGTTGAGAAAGGAGTTGCAAAAATTAAAATATTTGACCCTTTATTCGGTCTTTTTTGAGAGAATTCAAAAGAATTTTTTTTTTTTTTTTAATTTTGAGAATTTTATTAATTCTTAGAACTCTAATCTTTATTGACATGTTAGAAATTTCATTAAACCTTAACATAAAGTTTTAATGAAATGCCAATAAAAAGATTTGGTACATGTCTTTGATTGACTCCATCAAAGCGCCGAAACATTAATTAGATGCTAATTTAATTATTCTTCCCAAACTTAAATAATCATCTAGATTATATTTTATTATTAATTTGCAAAACTTTTGAAATAAATTTTACAGTTTTAATAAATTAATTTATATTTATTTATAAACAATTCACAATAAGTTCAATTTCGGTCATAAATGGTTGACCATCCATAGTAATAAATAACATTTTATTTCTGGGAAATTGTCAATAAAATCTTCACTTCTACATTTCGTTTCATAAATCTTACACTTTTACTCAGCTGCTGTCGAGTCAAAATTTTACCCTAATTGAGTTTTCACTAAAGCGCCTTATATAATTAAAATATATTAATAATTTAATTTAAAAATACCTAAGATTAGTTTTTGATTATTTTACACAAAACGTTATAGTTAAATATGTAGTTTAACTTAGTCTGTTCTATTTATAGCATCAATAAATAAATATACATAATATATACCTACATAGTAAAAAATATTTATTCTCCTAGTCTATTTAAATCAAAGTCCCTGAAACTTAGGCAACCGATTAATTTTCTCTGGAGTTGCAAAGCCTATCCTACACTATCAAGGGGTTAAATCTTGGGGTTTATAGCATTGATTTCTAACCAGTAGATAACTGAATAGTTCAAAGAAACTAATCTCAATCATTAAAGAAAGACAACAAAATTTCAGCCTATTCAAAAAAAAAATAATAATATTGGAGATAGACTGATTGGCATGAGCCCTACATATAAAATATTTCTTCTCTTGTAAGAGTAAGCCTAACAATCTACTTAACTAAAACATGAGAGAAATCGTCTATTTTTCTCTCTTTTTTTTTTTTTTTTTTTTTTGAGGGAGAGAACTATTGTTATTAAATTCAACAAATGGGGCTCCTAAAGATAAGTTTGCTTCAGGCATGAAAATATCTAAAGCCGGCAGTGTGTATGAGGCAAACTCTTCACAAGTAGACTTTTTTATGAAATGTCATTGATATCAAGACACATTGCATTAATTACAATTAAAAATTCTAAAAATTAATAGAAACTTAAGAAAATAAATACGTAGTTCATTTTAAGTTGATTAAATGTAAATGACGATAAGCTGTAGATTTATATCTATTGGGTTAGAGCATAATTAATGCGTTTTTTCGCGCCTTTTTTTTACTTTACCCAATGCGAAGCATGGGGAAAGTATTGTAATCCGTCTCACGGCAAGCGCAACTTGAAAGGGTCCTCAGGTAAAGACTACGGAACCCATGGACTCAATTAAAGTCACAAATTGTAGTATTCAATTAGGTTGAATTTTAGCATGTGGTCTCGTCGAGAGCCCAAAAAGTGCGATTTTTTCATTTAGTGCGTGCGGATGGATGTATGGATGGATGTTAACGTTTTTTTTCGTCCATGATTTTTTCCACACCGTTGCACCGAATAAAATTAAATTGAAAACTTACCATTACTTTAACAAAATGAAGCGCTGATTAGTTTTTGGTACATATCGGCCTACAAACATTATTACTTTATTTCAGTACTTTTTTAGTTTTTTCTAAATATCTTGAAAATGACTTAACCAATTTTTATGAAATTTAATATCCTAATTAAGTACTTTGGGTTCACAAAAAAAGTTAAATAAAGTTCAAGCTTGAGTTGTTTACCATAAAAGAATTTATTCTTTTTGATTTTAAGTCGATTCTTCCATGTTTTCAGTAGAGATTACCATTAATAGCCAAAACATCAAAAATGGAATGCAATAAGGTTATTCCTCTAGTATTTGATAAGAATCGATTGTTATTTTTGATTTTAAGTCGATTCCTCCATGTATTCAGCAATGGTTACCAATAATACTCGAAACGTCAAAAATCCAATGCAGAATTGTTATTCCTCAAGTATTAGATGAGAATCGATGGCTATTTTTGATTTTAACTTGATTCCTCCATGTCTTCACCAATTGCTACCAATAATAACCGAAACATTTAAAATCCAATGTAGAATGGTTATTCCTCGAGTATTAGATGAGAATCGATCAGTATTTTTGAATTTAAGTCAACATGGCCTGCAAATAACAAGTGATATCTTATTAATAATAAAGTAATAAAAAATCAACATTTCAAATGAATTTGGATAAAGTTTAGCAACGATTTGTTTCAGTAATCAGTAGAGATTGTGGTGTTGGTGCAAGGTGAAACATCTTTTTTTTTTTTCTTTTTCAATATATATATTTCGGGCTATCAACCCATCTTCAGGAAATACAGAAGGTAACGGGTTGATAGCCCGAAATATATATATTGAAAAAGAAAAAAAAAATTTTTATATCTTTTAATTTTTTAATTTTAATGTGAAATAAGTGACCCAGTATCCTTAACTCATAGTAAATCCATATTAAATAAAATATCGATTTGTTTCAGTTTATTTTTCTTTAAAAATTTACATTTTGCTTAAATTTTTCTCATAAAAATAATCATCTGTTTTCAGTTAATGAAAATGCGTATCGAAAATCATATACCTACCCATATTCGCCATATTATGGTCTAACACTTCGAGAAAGCTTGAAATGCAGCACAGACATTTCGCGATCTCAACGAACTTTTTGTCCAAGGATCAATCAGCAAAAATGCATTTTCATTAACTTAAAAGAGAAGATTATTTTTATGAAAAAAATTTAAGCAAAATGTCAATTTTTAAAGAAAAACCCCCCATTAATTATGCACCAAACCAATAATTAATGTAAAGTAGTATGCATTTTGAACTGTTCCGCATGAAATTTTATGTACAAAATATAATTAACAAATATGCAATATTATTAATTTCTTGATTAATTCTGAGAATTTTTTATTTATATATATATATATATATATATATAAATTTTTTGAGGATACCTCTTTTAAATAGGTGTTAGTTTTATTCTTTTTTGACAAATAAACACATTTTTATCTTTTATTTTTCTTTATTTTATTGTCACCCAGGAACGTTTCGACATTTACAAATATGTCATCATCACCCTAAAACATTTCAATCATTGCAAAATATACAATGACAACTTCTCATCACAAAACAACACACTCTCAAAAATTACATCAAAATGACATACCTTGGATCAATTAACAACAACACCTATTTAAGTAAAAGAGAATTTGTATCCTCAAAAAATTTATATATATATATATATATATGTAAATTGTATCTCCCGCTTATATAAATTATAT
>JALMQS010000173.1:68615-91893 GCA_024734495.1 Forficula auricularia
GTCAAATAATCGGATTTTTTTGGAGCTGGAGATGGATATTATAAAATCAGATCATTATCTGGATAGTATTATATTATAAGTTTAATAAATCATTAATTGACAGACAGTTCATGGATTTCTGTTTCGCAGACATTTTTTAAAACAGCGTCTTCAGTGCCTGATTGAGAACAAAACAGATAAATACAGATAAACATTTTGCTATAATACTACCAAGATAGTTTTCTGATTTTATAATATCCATCTCCAGTTTCAAAAAAATTCCGAAAATCAAATTATAATAAATTAAAAAATGTCATGCTATATATATATTTTAACAATAATTAATATTTTAATGTATATAATATTATAACATGTGATTGCTTTCTTGCCGCCTTCTTCTCAGTAGAGAATTTTAGATTTTCGAACCGGTGCGGTGGTAGATTAATAAAAATGTATTAAATAAATAACCACTTCATCATTATTTGTATTAAATATAAAAATGTAATCATAATTTATAAATATGTATTAAATAACTAAGCACTTCATTATTATATTAAATATAAAAATGTAATCAGATATCAATATTTTAATAATAATAAGTAATAATAAAAATATTGCTTTATTCCAAACTTTCAATCTTTTATTTAATATTTACTATATTTTCATTTTTATGCTTTTATAGCTGATTTCTTTATAAAAATAGAAATTAAGACTGAAGCCATCTAGATCGGGAGTTTTTTATGAGATTATCTCATTAATAATTCCTTATCTAGATGGCTTCAGTCTTAATTTCTATTTTTATCTTTAATTATTTAGTGAAGAAAAAAATAATTTTAAATTTCCTGCCTCCATTTTAATGTGAGTGTGTGTGAGTGCCATGTGCCAAACTAGCGCCATTGGTGTTCGAGCTTGCAAACTTTGGATTGCCTGTCAGATCGTGTGAGTTGACTATCTATAGTATCTTTTATCTATGATGGATACACACTTATTAGCCGGATCGTTTCCAAGCCATTGTGCTTATAACTCCCCCCCCCCACTAAAAATAATCGCCCAAATATGTTTTTTTTTTTTTTTTTTATCAAAACTACGTGGTAAATAATTTCAATTTTTTAAGTTACTCCGAATATATTATTCTAATAAAAATTAGTTTTTCATCAAGATGGTGAAAGTCCTTCAATGAAAAAAAATAAAATAATGATCATATCCTCACCCTTTCCTTATCTACCCTATGTAAAAAATGTCATTTTTAATTACAATTATTTCATGTTTGGTGTGGTAAATCGTCTTCAAATTTTAACAGTATGTGTATTATGCTTTTAATGACTTATATTCCAAGTTTCAAAGACTTCTTGAATTTTTGCATTTGTAAAAGAACTACCTTAAAAAATCTCACTTTAAAATGGTTTGAATCAAAAAACATCCCAGTTCATCCAGTTTCATAGATATATCTCTGAAGCTTTTAGAGCAACTAACTTAAAATTTTGTTTAGATGTTGCTTTTAAGACATTAATACCGGCTAGAAACAGTTTTAAACAGAGCTATTATTTTAGGGTGTGGATCTGTGGATCGTCTTGGCAAGCAAGATGCCCTCCGAAGGCAGGCTTTGCACCTAATTTGATTTGTGAAAGTAATTGTTTGATAACAAAGTATACTAGTATAATGATGTCGATTTGAGTTGAACTATCTGCGGAGATTTTAATTCAAACGAGATTCCTTCCAGACTCGTTCATCATCAAGAATAAAAAAACAATATAAAAAACCTGCAAAAACAAACAAACAAATAAACATACATTTTTTTTTGCTTTTCAACCTTTCTAGCCATAAGCGAATTTACGATACTTATTATTATTTTTTTTTTAATTTGTCTCTACCCAGGGATCGGATTTTAGCCGGTGCCTCGAGTCGGATTCGAACCTGGGTCCACTTGGTTAGCAGGCTGGTACACTAACCCCTAGCCTAATCCGACCCCAAACAGACAAACTAATCAGTATTCAAATTCGATGTTTTGGTTGTTGAATTATTTATTAATCAAAAATAAAAATTTCATTGGGATGAGTTCTCTCTGAAATGGGCTGTTTGAAGTTACTGGAGATTTGTTGAACGGGCTTTCCAAGGATAATGGAAATAATTAATTCCGAAAAAATAATTAAGTGGAACGTCATTTTATATCTTTTAAAACGCCTCAAGAAAGATGTCTTACAAATTTTCTTTCCCTTAATCTCGGAAAATAGGTAGATAAATAGATAGTTTTTTAGCGTGAGTTAACTTGATAGCCCTCTTCGAGTTTTACAATCATATGTTTTCATAAAAAGGTTCCAAAAAAATTAAAATAATAATAACAATCCTTAAACGTTAAATGGAGAAAAACACAATTATAATATACATACATATACACATATTTATATGTTAAAGTAAAAATAAAAATAGAATTCTTAATAATTCATCAATAAATTCAATAACAAATACAGTAAAAGTAATATAGAAATAATTTACAAGTGATCATGTTATTATCTTAATAAGACAAGAGCCGAGAGAGAATATAATGAGTTCCTAACTTATTTTTAAATGCTTGCTTTCGAATTTGCTCCAATCTGAACATATTCAGCTCTCTCTCTCTCTGTAAGACTTTGAGACATTTGAATTCGAATTTTTAAGAAGGGTGATATTAAAAGATTGAAATGTTTCTAATAAATTAATTTATTAAAAAAAGTTTTAAATGTAAAGATAAAAAGAAAAAAAAAGAATTTTGAATGTACATGTAAACCTTGAACCCGAGTAGGGAAAGGCAGAAATAAATAAATAAATATTCTATTCTAATTAATTTATTTTGAATTCGTTCTTCTCATTATCGATGGGCTGCCTTTTCAACAAATATATGTTTATTAAAAAAAAAACATCTATTTTCTATGAATTTTAAAAATAATGCTTAGTACCCTCTGGGCACGTGCCTGCTATAAAACTATTGCTAGAAAAATATTAGTTATATATTGATTTCCTGTTTTTTTCAGAGCTTCAGTATTTTTAGAGGACCTTGTCAACCGCTTTCTACTTGTTCTCTATTTCATTTTTTTACTTCTCATCTCATTTTTACTACTCCAGATATCAATTGTATGTAATTGAATAAAATTCTTTAACACTCAACAACAACGATAATAAATAAAAATTAAAAACCAAAAATACTGCACTCGCAAAATTACTAAAAAGTTGAATTGTTTTATATGTTATAAATATAAATATGGGTGGAAATTTTTAATTGAATAACTGAAAAATACTTTTATATGAAAAATTCTTTAACAATTATAAATAAATAGTATAAATTTGCTAAACAACGTTGAGTAGTTAATAGAGTAGTTTATTACAAAATAAAGTAATATTTTTTAATGAAATTATTTATTTTCTTATTTTAGGTCGAAGATCCATTTGATATAGAATTTATTACTCTTCTCAATGTTATTTTATTGGTGTCATTCGACTTGTTCTACATATGTTCTTGTGGTGAAAATATGACACTGGAGGTAAATTTTACCAAAAAAATTCTTTTAATATTGCCAGAAAGAAATATATTAAAAGAGGCATTTGATTTGAAATTTAATTATTATTAAAAGTTTAGAGCTTAATAAGTGTGCACTTCGAAATGCACTCACAGATGAGGGTGTTAATCGCACCTGACTTCTCTTGGAATGACCACATTTACTATGGGCTGAAATCTGCAATAAGGAAGTTTGGCTTAATAATCAAATCCACCTTGTCTCCAGTATGGTTCTCATCTTTGTAGAGGGTCCTCAAAACATTCCCTTACGACCCTGAAATAAATTTAGAAACGAGCTATCTCTCTAATAGACGACCTGATTCTTGCACACCCTCTTCAGCTCTCTGACTTATCGAAGAAGAGTTTCCGCGCCTCCACTATTTTATGATTTAGTCATGTCCTAGATCAGTGTTTTTCAACCTCTATAAGGGGATCGCGAAACCTCAATAATAAATCAATACTTTTTTTTACTGTTTTTATATATGGTAAAAAAAAAATGAAAAATTCTACACAAAGTTACGAACCGGGCTTCTCAGGCCGGTAGGCCTAACAGACCCGGCTCGTGACTTTACGTACGTTTATTGGTTTATAATACATTTTTCAATAATCATATTTTTTTTATTAATTTATATCAGGATTTATAAAAATAAATATTAAATCAATACTTTTTTAGTGTTTTTTAGTCATCATCATCATCGAGTATACAGTCCTAAGACTGGTTTGATGCAACAATCCGTCTCCACTCGACTCTGTCCCCCTCCAGCTGTTTGACCTCTCTAAATGTCTGGCATCCCATATCCCCAATTATTTGGTTGAAATATTCTAATCTGGGTCTTCCCCTTCCCCTTTTCTTTCCCACCTCCCCCTCCAAGATATCCCTAAGCAGTCCCCCATGTCTCAGTGTGTGCCCCATCATCTGACCTCTTCTCTTCCTCAGACTCCTCCACAAGGTTCTTTTTTCTCCGATTCTTCTAAGAACTTCTTCATTTGTAATTTTATCCATCCAATTGATATTCATCATTCTTCTGTAGCACCACATTTCGAAAGCCTCCAATCTCTTTCTCTCCGCTTTTCCAATTGTCCAGGTTTCACACCCGTACATGGCTATGGTCCATACATATGTCTTCAATAGCAACTTCCTGTTTTCTAAGCTGATTGAGGAGGAGCATAGTAGTTTTTGTTTTGAATTAAACCCCATTTTTGCTTGGGCAATTCTTGAATTAATTTCGTTTTCGCTCCTCCCATCCCATGCTATTTTACTTCCTAGGTAGCGGAATTCCTTAACTCCTTCTAGGTTTTCTTGGTTAATTTTGATGCATTCCTGTCTCGTTTGTTCTTTTTTTGTACATACTAGGACCTTGGTTTTATTCTTGTTTATTTTCATTTTGATTTCTTCTATTATGATTTGGTTAATTCCATTCAGGGCGTCCTCTAATTCTTTTTTATTGCTTCCTAGAAGGGCAATGTCATCGGCAAATCTTAACATAGCGATCTTTTGACCTTGGATTTCGATACCTGTATCAATTTTGTCTTTGAATTCTTTAATCGCTTCTTCTATGTATAAGTTGAAAATCATGGGTGACAGCACACATCCTTGTCTTACACCTTTTTTTATTTTGGCTTCTCTTTGCTCATCTCCAATATTTATAATTGCCGTCTGGTTTTGATATAGATTGTAGATTAGTCTTCTCTCTCTGAATTTTATTCCCGCCTGTTTTAATATTTTAAACATAATTTCCCAATTGACGTTATCGAATGCTTTTTCTAGGTCTATGAATCCGATGTAGACAGATTCTTCCCTGATAAATGCCCTTTCTATTATTAGTCTAAGAGAGAGAATTGCTTCTCGGGTGCCTATGTTTCTTCTAAAGCGAACTGGTCTTCCCCCAGATTTTCTTCAACTCTTTGTTCTATTCTTCTTTGGATTATTTTGGTTAGAATTTTGGAGGCATGTGAGGTTAGGCTAATGGTCCTGAAATTTTCACATTTATCCGTGCCTGTCTTTTTGGGAAGTGTGACTATTTTGTTTTTTGGTAATCTTTTGGGATGATTCCCAATTTATAGATTTTGCTAATTAGTTCAAAGAGTTTGTCAAGTGCCTTTTCCCCAGAGTTCTTTAGGATTTCAGCTTGTATGTTGTCTATTCCGGGTTCTCTATTATTTTTTAGTTCCTTCAAA
This sequence comes from Forficula auricularia, assembly GCA_024734495.1. Classification (NCBI taxonomy): domain Eukaryota; kingdom Metazoa; phylum Arthropoda; class Insecta; order Dermaptera; family Forficulidae; genus Forficula; species Forficula auricularia. Next base: position 74,302 of record JALMQS010000173.1, read on the forward strand.
GCTGTCTCGAATTCTGACCTGAGTATGGGGTCTCCTAATTCGTTTTCGTCCACAGATTCTTCTTCTTCTATTGGGTTCATTGTTTTTTCTTCTCCATAGAGTTCTTCTAGGTGTTTCTTCCATCTATTTGCCTGTTCGTTTTAATTTAGAATAATGTGGCCTCCTTTATCTCTTATGTTCTTGCTTTTTGGCTTGCTTTTTAGTATATGGTAAAAAAAAAAATGAAAAATTATACACAAAGTCACGAACCGGGCCTCTGAGGGCCAGTTGTATGTCTGTTGGTAAACTCTTTCTAACCGTTGGCAAAGGGTAAAAGGCTGGGATGGCCAATCAGATGAAAGTGCCTGTCATCTGATTGGCCATCCAAGCCTTTAACCCTTTGCCAACGGTTAGAAAGAGTTTACCAACAGACATACAACTGGCCCTAAGGCCGATGGGGCTGGCAGGCCCGGCTCGTGACTTTGTGTAGGCTTATTGGTTTATAATACATTTTTCAATAATTTTTTTTTTTATTAATTTATATCAGGATTTATAAAAATAAATAATAAATCAATAATTTTTTAGTGTTTTTTACTATACGGTAAAAAAAAATGAAAAATTGTACACAAAGTCACGAGCCGGCCCTCTCAAACAGAGGGGGGGGGGGGTAGGGGGACGCGATTTTTTTTTCATACTAAGGGGGTAGCGTCATGAAAAAGGTTGAAAAACACTGTCCTAGATGCATTAAAAACAATAATGGGGGGGGGGGGGGGGGGGGGGGGGGGCGGCAGGTCTGTATAGCCCGGATCCCAAACAAACCATCAACAAATTGACAAATGTCAAACCAGGGTTAGGGTCTTTCGAGATCCATAGGGGCTACATCTTTACTGGTGCACCCCTTCTTGCATTCGATTGCATTAAACCACTTCTTTCGTCAGTATGTTTATCTAATTGAAAAGTTTTTATTTTGCCGAGAGTAGCAGAGTTGTTGATTCATAAAGAGAAACAAAGAGCTTGATGCATCAAACAGAGGACAACCTCTTTGTTTCTCTTAATGGGTATGTTTATCCCTGGGATTCCTAGAAACTGGATCTCTCCCTATTCCTCCCTCTTTCTCACTTCTTACAATCTTCAATCTTTCAAGACTCGTGCCCAAAAACACCTTCGTTTTTACCTTTAGGTTTGATCACTCTATCCTCTTCGAAAATACAAGAGCCTGTCCTATATGTGTTGTAATTTGTCGCTGTGCACCAGTACACCTTCTTGTAATGGGTCTTAATAAAACAAACAAACAAACAGGGGTTCGAAAAATTAAATTCATCGAAAATGATAAAACATTTTCAAGATTTGGAATGTTCTCTGTTAATGTTGGGAAAGCTGGAGATGAGACCCTATAATAACAGTAAGTATAAATATAAACTATTTAAAATTATATTATTTCTCGATCTGTTTGTTTGTTTGTTTATGTCTTTTTCATGGCAACAGGCGAAAATCTCAATAAAATCTTTAAAAAATAGATAAATCTGCATTTTTTTAAATAGAACATCCGAATTCTAACTAGTTCTTCGTATTGTAAATACTAACATTTTGGCAACTTTACATTATTGAGTTGAGTTGGGTATAGAAACAATGATTGAAAATGATTTTTCCCCAACGCTTCGCCCACACTTTAACACAATAAGAAAAAAAAACATAATTCAATAAATTAGTGGCACGGTTGACTGCTGACTTGCCCAGTAATTTTGGATATTTTATTAATTTAAATTGATTACTAGTGGGGATGTATTATACTTTCTAGCTGCCTGCAACAGCTCAACCACCATCCCTCCCTCAATCCATAATGTTTAGAGGAAGCGATCCAAAAAGTCTCGTGAAAAAGGCTTTTCTATTTACACCTTGATCTTAAATTTATAATAATGGTGAAAATTTTACAATAAGGCTTACATTATAAGAAAAAAATACCCAGTGTTTCTAGCGCACCGGCTCACAATTTTTTTAATTCATTTGTTCAGCTCTTCTGACATAAGAAAACTTATCTCTAGCGTCTCACATTAAGGAAGTTCGGGACAGCAGATCTATCTGGTTGATCTACGAAAAAATCTTTTGTATTTCTGCAAAGTGACAACTTCTGCCTACTAAATTGTTTAATAAAAAAAATTGTTAATAATGGGGTTAATTTAGAATAAAAATCCTTGTTTTGATAATATTAATAAAAATAATATTGAGATAAATTTTTTCTCATTATAAAAACATTTATTTAAGACAAAAACGATTTCAAGAAATAGAGTTGGAATTCTACACTAGTGCTTTCGTTATATTCTGTGGGCTGCAAATAACTTTTTATTTTTTTACATTTATGAATAACTAATTAACTAGACTGTGAAATCTATTGAAAAATAAATCAATCGATTCATAAAACTTGAATTATTGATCTGTAAAAATTTGTTGAAAATGATATAATTTGTATAGAAGTTATAGACCTTTTAAATCTCGGTACATTTACTTCCATGTTAAAAGGATAATTTTCAATCATTTAAAATTAGATTAGGTTGGAGTTGGTGGTGTTTCACAATGAGAAAAAAATTAAAATACAAAGATTTTTTAAAATTTACTCTAAGATATATTTCGAGCTCTTTAAGGAGAACAACCAACTCCAACCTAATCTAATTTTAACAATGTTTCACTATAAACCAACACCGCGTTCCCTAAATTTGATTCAATCATTTATTTCTCGGTAATGGGACAGAGGATCAACTTCAAATTTCGGGAATAAAAATTTAATACATCAATGATTCGATGGTAAAAATTTGAGAATTTTGTTATAAAAATGATAAACAGTCCCGAACCCCCTTAAACAGATGACACTCTCTTTGTTACATTTTTACACTTCCACGCTAATTTCTTTTACTGAAATCAGAAATGGTTGAATATGTTGATTTGATGTATTAGCAGCCACTTAATTTCGGATTATTTCATTTTGAAATTTAAAATATTTTTCCAGGCTCTGAAGACACTCGACTCTTTATATTTCTCCGATTGGTATAACGCAAGTAAAACAGATAAAGTTCTTGTAGACATTTTCTATAATGGCTTAAGAAAACCTGTTTTTTTAACAACGGGAAAATTCGCAGTCATTTCCTTGAGCATGTGGATTGGTGTACGTATTATTGGTTAATTGTTTGATTGACTTTAATAAACATTTAATATTAAACTCTTTTAAAAAAACAATTCATCGAATCTATTACATTGGTCCAAGAAGACAACATGAAATTCTTCTTGTATTTTGGATTGCATTAAGAATCAAAGATAGAGAAAGGAGTAAATAGATAATTTTAAAGAACAGAGTCAGCATTAGAAAAATAAATAAATTATAATTTATTACAAAATATCCCTGATTGTATTGCTTAGATATGCTAATGGCATTTCTCTCTACGATACAATAAAAAGTGGATTTTTTAGGGAAAAGTGGCAGCCCAGGATAATAAAAAGAAAAAGAAATGTCTAAATAAAAGACTTAATTGGAGGGATAGTTAATCTTTTCTCTTATAGAATTAAAAGGGTGAGATAAGGAAGCAATGAATTATCAGCAGACGGGAGGGTGATACTTGCTTTATTCAGTCACACTTTTAGATCTTGAAGAAGGAGGGAAAATCATCCGAAACGCACGTTTTGAGGAGCTGACAATATCATTCAAATAAAGTCTTTTATTTAGAAATTTTTTTTTCTTTATTCTGAGCTGCCACTTCATCAAAATTTTAATGAAAATAAACAAGATCAAGATTAAGGTAGTTGTTTCACCATATGGGTTTTCTTAGGATTTTTTTGAAATTTAGACAGATTATTTTTTAAATACTTCTGCACCGATTGGTGGCAAAACGAAATTTATGAACAATATAGTTCCGGAGATATTAAATTGCAAAGATAGAGTTTTTCAGACTCTTATAAATTGCACTATACGGAATATCGGAAAGTTTACTTATTTAATTATAATTAAGAAAGTCTTCTTACCATTGTTAGAAAAAAACCTACATTAAACAATAACTAATACATTTTTAAGAAAATTTTAATTAATAGTTACAACACAGTTTCTGAGATAATAATGAATAAATAATGAAAAATGTATAATGAAAATTTACAGTAAAAACAAGCTGGCAACAACGCATATATTTAACCCAAAAAGTGGATTAACTTTAGTACTTTTTTTGACGTTTTTTTGCTTCAACCATTGTCACAACAGCATTTAATCATTTATTAAGAACTTTTTGTTTAATAAATCGACCTTTATAAAGTATTTTATCTGTCATTTCTATGATAAAAATATTCAAGCTCAGGCAATGTTGCCAGATTGCATTGGCTAGTAGTGGTACATAAACAGCAAAAAGTTTTGACCTTATGAATTATGAATTCTTATTGTCTGTTCTATATAATTCTTATTGTCTGTTCTATATACTCTAGGATTAATTTTACTAGTATTGTCGCGAAAAAACTACCTTAAGGTCTTAATTTATTCAATGAAAGAATGTATAAAAGTAAGTGAAAAGTACTTAGAAAAAGTTAAGGAATTCCGCTATCTGGGAAGTAAAATCACGAAGGATGGAGGAAAAGGAGCCAAAAAGATATTAGGTCTTAAGCTAAAGCCGGTGGTTGCGTCAAACCAGTCCTAGGACTGTATAGTCACTGATGATGATAATCATACTTTAATTTACATCTATCATCCTATCATATTAAAAAAATAATACTATAAATGAAGAAAATAATCCCAATTTTACATTTGTAAATTCTTAAAAATATCTCTCTTAAATACTAACAATTATATATATTTGTAGATCATCAAAGCGGCATATTCATTTTATACTTTAATGAATCAAAGAATATCAGAAGAAAAATAAAAGGAACTTGGTGCAAGAAAGCTTAACCGACCAGACGACTACAATCCGAAACTTTTTATTTTTATAAATGATTTTTTTGATTAATTTGAGAAAAATAATTATTTAGAAATATTATTACTACCATGAAAGATAAATTTTTTTTTTATTGCAAATATTAACTAGTGAGTTTTAGAAATTTTTAAAAAATTTGATAAATATTTTTAAAAATCTTACATCGTTATTAATAAGCTGCTCTGTTATCGACCCAATATTAACTTTGTATTCCATATAAGAGCCCCGTCCAATCTCAATTGGCCCACCAATATTTTTTCTTTTTAAATAAAATTATGCTAATTCACGGTAAATTAAATTTAAATATTTATTTTTATTATCATTTGGAACAAAATTGTAACATTTAACTTAAAATTATTTTTTAATTGTTAAAAACAAAAAAAAAAAAACATACAAAATCCAAAAATTTTACCACTGTGTGACGTCGCCTTTATTTTTAATTATGGCTTGAATTCTTTTGGGCAACGTACTTATTAAGTTTTGATACTCATCTTGAGTGAAAGTATCCTAAATATTTTGAAGTTTGTGTTTTAATTCGACTACGTTTCTAGCTTGTTGTATTCGTAATAGCTTTTTCATTGTGTGCCAAAGAGTTTCTATTGCTGACAAGTCGGGACTGTTTGCCACCTACTCCAAAAGTGGAACATTATGATCAGAAAGCCATTTTAAAGATTTTCTTGATGTATGACAGGCCGCCCCGTATTGTTGGAACACAAAATTATTATTATTCTGCAATGCATCTGCCATTGTTGGAAGTAACGATTTTTTTAAAATCTCTAAATATTTATTGGTGTTTACAATTCCATCAATGAAATGAAGTTTTCCAACACCTCTAGCACACATTGAACCCCATACCATAACTGAAGCAGGAAATTTTACTTTCTTTTTTAAACAATCCGAATTGAAAGCTTCATTTTTCTGACGAATAACTCTGCTTCGATTGTCCCCAACACAAACTTCAAAACGAGACTCATCACTCCAATGGACACTATTCCATTCATCACTCGTCCAATCAATGTGACTTTTAGCCCATTTAAGCCGGTTTTTCTTTTATTTTAATGTCAAGAGTGGCTTTTCTTTCGCCTTAAAATAATTAGTAAAATTACAAAAAAATTTTTTGGAATAAGTTGCAATAAAATTACTTTGTAAGTTTTAAAACGTAACTTAAGGGCTTCTCTATGGCACGTGGATCTTGAAACACTTCGCCCCACAGCATCGCTCCAAAGAACAGATAATTCACCATAGTTCCAACGCCTGTTTTTTCTAATAATCTTCATCAATGCCCGTCTATCAGCATCTGATATTTTGGATTTCGACGCATACCGATGTTTTGTAGATATTGTACCCGTTGTTTTATAAACTCGAATAATATTTCTGACAGTAAACTTTGATAAATTAACTAGATCGCCAATTTCCGCGTTTGATTTTCCCTTTTTAAATAAATTGATAATAATTGAGCGAATTTTTTCATCAACAACCTTTCCACGTGTCATTTTTACTAATAATAAACAAAACAAACTTTCTTTTGTTGGAAAAAGGTAAAGCCTACTTGATTGTTTCACATATTCAAATATTCTTAAAAAAAAATTCGTGAAAAGCAAAGAACTATTTTTTATATAAAAATGTTTTTAACAATTAAAAAATAACTTTAAATTAAATGTTACAAAAATGTTTTAAATTGTTTAAAATGTTGTTCCAAATGATAATAAAAATAAACATTTAAATTAAATTTACCGTGAATTAGCATAATTTTATTTAAAAAGAAAAAATGTTGGTAGGCCAACTGAGATGGGACGGGGCTCGTACATATGTCCTTTAAAACAATAATTGGTCAGATAGAAAATTTTAATTTTCAGATGATTTAGCGAAAAGTATAAATTTTTTTATATGATTTGGTGTTACTTAACGTAGTTTAATTGTTTAACAAAATTGATTTGTTGGACCAATCTTATTTCGTCTACAAGATCCAAATGAATTTTTTTTTTTTTACCAAGAGTAGCAGAGTTGTTGATTCATAAAGAGAAATTCATAAGAGAAAACAAATTTATCTAAATCTAATCGGGTATTTGAACTCATGATAAATACAGATAAAACATTTTTAATTAAAAAGACTGATGATGGAGATCAAGCCTTCAAAACTATAGTCTCGAACAAATAAATTATTTATAGCTATACATATTTATATTATATATAATATACTACATTGATCAAAAAGTTTCAGTAATTTATTCAGAAAATCAAAAATACAAATTATTGTTAGAGTTCGTGGATGTGATGAAACTGTATTAGATGAAGGAGGAGGTATCAGCCAAAGATGGAATCACTGTGTTCAATATCTTATGAAAGGTGTTTTATTGAACCCAGTGATTCTATCTTTGGCTGATACCTCCTCCTTCATCTAATACACATTTATTCATCAAAATCGATATCGTCCCCTTCAAAGTACTACCCATCGACTGCAGTGCCCTTATGCCAGCGCTTGATCCAATCATCTAAACAGTTATTATACTAGGTTTTCGGTATGGACTATCAGAGCCGTTTCCGATTTTTACGATTTTAAAAATGAAATCTTTTTTGCATCAACAAGTTTGCATTAAATTTTGAGTTAAAAACGGTGCGAAAATGTTTAAGAAGTCTATCGAAAACAAACTTTTGTGTGTGATCCAAGTTTTCGTGAGTCTGTCGAGGATGACGAACGCAGTCGACATTGAAAACCGACGAAAACGTCGATAAAATGAAAGAAATGATTGCCGAAAACTGTAAATTGACCATTGGAGACATCGCTTATGAATCCGTTCAATATATTTTGTTTAATGATTTGGCTTTGAGACGCCAAAAAAGACTGGATTTGTGGGAACCACGTAACGCGCGTTCGAACAATGCCATCATTATCAGCAACTTTTTGACCAAGAACGGATCGAATACCACCCTTCAGCCACCAAATCCGACTGATTTGACTTCCTCCGACTTCTTCCTGTTCAGTCGATTCAAAAAATCGCTCCAGGGAACGCGTTTTAGCAGCCAAGTGGAGATAATAAAAAAATCCGAGATAGCTCTGATGGCCAAACCGAAAACGGAATATAAAAAATGTTTTGAGGATTGGATCAAGAGCTGGCATAAGTGCGTTGCAGTCGATGAGGCATACTTTGAAGGAGACAATATCGATTTTGATTAATAAATTTGTATTTTTGATTTTCTGAGTAAATTCCTGAAACTTTTTGATCAAGGTAGTATATATGATTATTTGTGTCAAGAAGAGGACAACCTCATTGAATTCTCTTTTTGAACATTGTACAAGATCCGTCCATGCTCATTATGGCCAGACCACGCAAAATTGTATAAAAAGAAATATTAGCGAAATGGTTTTCATTAAAACGGATGTTACAGTTACGTAAAGTTGAGATCTGACCCGCAACAAGGAACCAAGTCTCAGACTTTCAACAGACCATTATGATGAGAATTTCTCATTAAAAATGTGCAAACTAAGTGATTGAAGTCCAAACTTTTCTTTCGATAAACAATTCAATTACCAAAGCATCAAATCTATATTAAAGCAAAATGTACAATAATATTTTAACAAGTAAGGCCAGCTGAAAGAGAACAAGTCAAAAAGGAAGAAATGTAAGAAAACAAGAAAGGAAGGAAAAAAGAGAATGTTGGTGAATGTGCAAAATTATTGACACATCATTTAATTTATTTGTATTAATTTTTACTTAAATTTTTCCCTAAGTCCATTTCCCTAAGAATACAAATTTAATATTTGAAATTTAAGGAGGTCCTTTCGCCCCAGTTGAGTCAAAAGAAGTGTAGTACCTAATATTTAATAAAATAAGTTCAAATTCAAATGAAAAATAATAGAATTAAAAAATAAATAGTATGAAAGCCGTAAATGTTTGAAATAAGAACAATTATAAAAAAATAATTAAATACAAAAGTTAGTTTGATTTATTCAAATCAGCTGATAATAAGTCTTGTATGACTTGACAATGCGTTGTATTAATACTGTTTATGTTTAAATCCAAACATAGCATTTATGTGATTTTTTAAAGTAAATATCTAAGTAAATTCGTCGGTCAATGATATATTTTATTGCAATAAAAGAAACCTGTATGTTTCAAAAAGCTAATTTTTAGTTTTTTTAACTTTATCAATACAACTACTATTAGTATAATTCAAGAGAAAGTGTCAAGATCTTAATTTTCCATAAAACTCTAAGAAAATGTTTACATTTTAAAAAAATTGCTCACTAATGTGTGATTCAAACTTGACCAAAGCATAGATAGAGATTTAAAAAATATAAAAAATTAAGTTATAGTTATAATCTAATATTTTTTATTTAACATTGGCTTGAAAAAAGATGCTTACAAGCAAAATATTTTGTTGGATGAAAATTTTTGTTTTTAGATTCTTAAAATAAACAGCTTTAGATATTTTCAAAATATAATAGAAAAGCTACTAGAAGAAAATATATATACAACAGATGTTTTAGATGTGGAATTTAAATTTTTGAATTTAGTTTTTAGAGCTACGCTTATATAAAAATGGTTGAAAATTGCTCTCGTAGATGATTTACAATTAGAAGGACGCAAAATCACATATAGGAAAAAAATAGTAACCACGTCTTTAAAATGTAGTGGTTTTTGCTACATGCATTATATGTTCAAATTAATAAAGAAATATTACTTACGCAAAATATAATCATAGTTTTATTTTCTCTTCTCTTCTTCCTGCATGGATTAATAAAAATAATATAATAATACTATAATAATAAATATAATAATCCTAATGTCTTCATTTCATCGTTTCTTATCATAAATCCGAGTCTCATTCAGAGGGGCTCATGTCCACGAAATCCACTAGTCACTAGTTAACATTAAATCTACAAATAAATCCATAAAAATCTAAACTAAAATAAAATTTAACATACAATTTTATAATTAATAGAAATTGTGGTGTTGGTGCAAGGTGAAACATATCTAATTGAAAAGTTTTTGTTTTGATTGAAAAGTTATTTATTTGTTTGAGACTATAGTTTCGAAGACTTGGTCTTCATCATCAGTCTTTCTTCAATTATAAATGTTTTTCATGGAGTCAATATCATATGGATATTGAAAACTTGGTGTTCTTTCGTCACTGCTGGAGGGCTAGGAACTAATAAAGACATTCTATCTGGGCTCACATTCAAATATAACAATATGTTTCCCTTTCTCCTTTCTCCTTAGAAAGGCTGACAAAAAAAGGGTTTTTTTCCTTTTTTTCCCCTTTTATCTTTTGTTAGCAAAATTCTTAAGCAGATTACTATTCGACAACTCAATCTGATTGTTCTAACAGAGTTTTGAATTTCTATTGAATGATTTCAAAATTTCTAAAGATTCGATTGCGCTAATTAATTTTGGGTTCTTTTCTCCTTTTATCAATCTAATACCTTCTGGGAAGGAGTGATTGTTTGAATTTAAATGTTCTGCAAAAGAACTTTCGCACTTTTTATTTTTAAAGTCTCTTATGTGTTCATTTAATCGAATTTTCAGATTTCTCTCGGTCTTCCCTACATATATTGCTTCGCAATCTTTGCATTTCAAACTATAAACCCCTTCTTTTTCTATATTTGGTAATTTGTCTTTTTTATTTGAGCCTAAATCTTTTCCTATAGTAATTGGAGTTTTGAATACTGTTTTGAACCCTAATTTTTTCATTTTTTGTTTTAATTTTTCCGAAATTTGTCCATAATATATATTTGTTTCTCTTTGTGAAACATATCTAATAAAGATAAAAGTAAATAAACATTTTATGAGATATTAATTTACTATGAGTTAGGTTTTCTAGGTCACTTATCAGCCAATAGTAGATTTGTTTATCTTTTACAATTACCAGTGAAAAATAATTAAATATTGTAGCTTCTGTCCGAAATCGAATTTTAAATATATTTTTGGATTTAGAGCATTTAATTCAATTTTATTTTGCACTTATAAGAAAAATATTTAATTATAAAATATAAATAAATAACTGTATTAATTTAAATACTCAAAAGTCTGAATTTGAACTTGAATTATGCGTTTGGTGCGCCTGTATTTAGGCAACAAATTGGGCGCAGAATATTAAAAGCTGCGTAAGAGCTAGGCGAGTCCAGTTAATGAATAATAATATTTTTATTTTACCATACAGGGTATGGTCAAGTATTCTTGGTGCATGAAAAAAGTGTTTTTTTCCTTCTTTTTTATATTAAAATATCTCAAAAAAGGCTGAAACTATTTTGATTAAAAAAATTGAGCGAAATCATGGCATTTCGCTCTACAAAAAAGCTCTAATACGTGAACATCGATAAAATTATATTTTTCGAGATAATAATTGTTTTGTAAAATGTCTGTTAGTCTGTCTGGTTGTCTGTGCATTACCAAACTTTTGTGAACGAGCTCTCTCAAAAACAAGTGTGAATATCAAATCCAAATTTCACACTTAGTTTTGGTCCATTGAGATTAAGAGCTGGGTGCATAATGTGGGGTTGGTTTTCGGGGTCCAGGGGGGGTGCCCCCTGGTTAGCAAGAGGACCGCAGAAGGCTGGCCTTGCAGCTAATAATATAAATTATGTACTTTTCAAAGTCAGGTGAACTCAATGTGTCTATGTGTGTCTGTGTAACCAAATTCTCTAAAAAGTCGGTTTCCAGGCCTCAGGTTCCAGGGGGTTAAGCCCCCTGGGTACCCGAAGGCCTCCTTCACACCTAGTATTTTTTAATTTAAATAGAATTTATGTTAATGCTGCTATTTCTAATAATTTTATCTATATACGTGACTATTTAGTAAATTTATTACATTTATGAATAATACTCTAATAGGATTTTAAAATTTGTTTTCTTTAAAACATTGGTTTAATTCATATTATTATAATTAGAATAGACATTAAGTAAAATTTGCAATTTGTAATACTTTTATCTCTCCAGGTGACTATTTAGTATAATTATAACATTTTATAATTAATACTCTTAAATTACTTTTCAAATCGTTTTTCCTTTTTCTACCGTTAGAGCGAGCTAGACTCGACCCCGATTGTCGCGTGACGTCACACTTTATTTGCAGCTCTCCCGGTAAAAATCCAACTTGACATTTACGATTTTTTTTTTGATTTGGTGAAAAAATCGTGTTCGAAATTGAAGCTCTATCTTTTTTCTTTCATCTCTGAATATATCTTTTATCTATGTCTGAATTGTTTTGTAATATGTGGTGTGTTAGAAAAAATAAAAGTCCTTGATATGAGATGGGTTAATTTGGATTAAGATCCGATCACCCTTGATGAAGGTAACCAACTCGCCTTAATCATGATAAATCAACATTAGAATTTTATTAAAATTCAAAAATATTAATTAATTGTCTTATTTCATTCTAGTCGATCTGCCTCAACCCGTCCAATCTGTGAATAATATTACTATTCATGCATATTGCAAATTGCATGCTGCCCTGCTAGCTCTCCTTGCATTTCCTAAACATCTAAGTAAGTAATCAATTACTAGTAATTATTTTTAAGTAGAATTACGCATCTTAATGTCTCTCAATTCTAATATTATCAAAGTTTTCTATTTAATATGTATATTAAAACATAAATTTGATTTGTAATCAAAGGATGAGAATTTCTATACCAGAGGGGGTCCATTAAGGCCGGACTCAGCAAATTCTTCCAGTTGACCCTAAATATAAATGTATATCCTTGAATATCTAATTTGAAATACTTTCTAAAATTTTATTTAATATTCATTTTATACTTTTCAAATTAAAGGGTTTTTATTTGTCACACTCAAGAAATAAATTCAATAATTTATATTAATTATAATTTTTTTATTTAATCGATTTTTAGACAGTTTCGGTCATCACTTGTTGACCATCTTCACTAGTATTAAATAAAATGAACATTTTTAGAAACTTTTTCGTTAAGTAGACCAAATAAAATAAACGAATTCACATTCACATAAATACAATTTTGTTCAAGATTTGGAAATTTGTCAATTCATTTAAATAATTATTTCATCCTTAATTTTGTATAATAGATATTACATTCATTCATGACCATTCATTAATCTCAATCTATTTCATTTTCATTTATAAATCTGATGATTATTTATAAATTTTTCTTATTTTTATTTTACATTTTCCAATTAACCAATTCCTAATTACATTCTAATCGATTCTAAACACACATTAAGGTCCATTTACTTTAGTAATAATCCATACATATAATATACACCTTTGTTTTTGAAACACCTTGCTTAACATCTCTACCTGTTCACATAGAAACACTCAGCTAATGGATTATTAGACTGTAGCAATCCGAAATGTTCTCATCAGTGGCATAGCACCCAACTTATCTTAATTTGTAGACAACTTGAGTATATCATTTAGAAAATTATATAATATTAAATTAATAAAATTTTGATTTGCTCAGAAATCGAAGAACTTAACCGCCATACCTGAAAAAAATGAAAAAATAAATATTAATTTATTTGTAAATCATTAATGTTTTAAAATAAGCTGACGTGTTCTGATGTGGCCATCCACTTGACTTTACAACCTAGCCTCTCACTTATATTTAATAAAATTATTTATAATCATGTAGGGGGGGGGGGGGTTAGTTTTTGCATTTTTAGATTACTGTGTGCCCACTGATTATGTATACAAACTTTGGTTGAGTTTGGAACAAGAGCCTATATTTTCATTTTTTGACCCTACACCCCCCCCCCCTACCAATTTTGGGCGGTTAGTTTTTGCATTTTAGACTTCTGGGGTCGCACTGATTATGTATACAAAATTTGGTTGAGTTTGCTCAAATAGCCTAAATTTTTAATTTTTAACCCCCCCCCTCCATCCCCAATCCATCCAATTTTGGGTCGATATCCACCAAAATCTAATCAGCTTCTTAATCTCAATGGACCAAATCTACGTGTGAAATTTGGTTTTTCACACTAGTTTTTGAGCTAGCTCGTCCACAAAAATTTGGTAACGCAAAGACTAACAGACAACCAGACAGACTAACTAACTAACAGACATTTTGACATAACAATTATTATCTCGAAAAATATAATTTTTTCGATGTTCACTTATTAGTGCTTTTTTGTAGAGCGAAATGCCATGGTTTCGCTCGATTTTTTTAATCAAAATAGTTCCAACCGTTTTTGAGATATTTCGAAAAAAACCACTTTTTTCATGCACGATTACAATACTTGACCATACCCTGTATAGTAAAGTAAAAATATAATGAATATGTATTTTGAAATTTTTGAATTGAATATTTAACTTAAAACTTTTTTTAAAATCCTTTTGTTAATACTAGATCGTTGGAAAAATATTTTTTAATTTAGCCATCTCTATATTATTTATTTCTTCATAGTTATGTTAAATGAAAACCTTGCTTAACGTCTATACCTGACCTAGCCTAGCACACATTCACATATAAACACACTCAGCTAATGCACTATTAAGACTGTAGCAATCCAAAATGACTCGAAGTCCATTTTAAAGTGCATACAGTCATCTATATTTTTCAATATATACAGTCACTCATTTATTTTTCTTTTGGTCCATTTCATCTCATAGTGAAGAATCCATGTCCCTTCGAAATCGAAACTAAACCCATTTTCGATGGCATGAATAGACAAAGCTGACCCCGATGGGTGAACCGCGATTGGAATTAGGTGTTCATCGTCTTTGGAAATATTTGGAATTCATTAGATAATCTATTGTCTTCTACTTGGAAATGAAAGTGGAAGTGGAAGTAGGTGTACACGATTTTAGGTCGTGGTTCACCCCTCGGCTGACCCTAACTTGTTCACACTTATCGATGTCGCATGTTTCTTTATTCTCTGTCTCAAAAGTCTTAATTTCCCTCCAATATATTTGTGTGTGACAAATAAAACATAGCTAGGCCTAGTCAGTCATGTATCTGGGGGGACGACAGTGTCTCATAATTAAAAAGAGATATTATTAATTGTTAATGAGCCCAAAATTACGACGACGGGGCGGGGGTTCTTTCTTAAATAATTATAAATTATTTTATTAAATAAAAAAGTCTCCGACGAATTTAGAGCCTCCTTTTTTTGAAATCGGTTAAAAAAGGGGCCATGTGTATGTCAAAGTGTGGATGGACACATCAGCTTATTTAATATTTATACTAGTATAGGGTCGTAATTTCGTCACACAGTAAGGGGGGAGGGGGTAGCTCAGATTTATGACCATTATAGGGGGATCTTAATAATTGTGATGTCACAAAAGTCAAATTAAAAAATTTTCAAATATATTTTTTAGATTTCAGATTATTATTATTCCAACCTGAAAATGTTGGTAAAATAAATCTAGACAAAACATTATGCAAGTAAGCAAGCAATTTTTGCAAAAACACTTATTTATTATAATTAAACCTTTTTTCTTATAATTAAGGATAAATCCGTTGCGAATTACTTAAAATCGGTCCATAAAGAATCTGTTTCAGTAATTAGCTTTAATTTGGGAAAAACTACGCCCCAAGGAATCGTGAAGTGGGAACGAGCCAAAGAACTTTTATGTTTATTAAATGAAGATAAAAATGCTATGTGGATTTATGAAAAAGAAATTGACTCTAGTCTCATTCCAAATGATATAGATTATATTTTAAAGAATCTGCCTTTCCAGTAATTAGAAATGAATAATAATAGTAATAGTGAATAATGTGTTAAATGATATGAATAAAATTAAGTTAAACTTAAAATATATTAAATCCCTATTTGTACAGAAATCGAAGAAATTTAGTGGCCATATCTGAAAAATTAAATGAAAAAAAATATTCATTAATTTATTTATAAATGTTTAATATCTTAAAAAAATAACATATAAATATGAAAATAAATTTTGAAATTTTTTAATTGAATATTTATCTTAAAACTTTCTTTTAAAATGGGTAAAATTAATATTTTTTGATTTAAATATATTTTTATTTCAGACATCAATATATTTGATAGTGAATTAAATTTTCCGAGTTTACATTCTTATTGAATTAGACTTACTTTTGATAATCCCATTCTTTGTTATCCGATGGACAAACTTGTCTTGTTTTTAACCAGCTAGAGATGCAGTGAAAATGAAAAGCATGATTGCAAGCACCCCGGCTAGGGTCATTCCATGTCAACTCAACACACCCATTTTACCTCACCACTTTAGATTTCTTGAAATTTGGTACACTGATATGTTGTGCTAATATGAATAAAAATACAAAATTTCAAATTTTTATCTTAAATAGTTTTTTATACGGCCTTGTGAAGTTTTCAAAAAATCGCAAAAAAACCACGAACAAACAATTTTGAAACTGCTCTAAAAGCTGTCTTAATTGAGTTAGAGAGGTGGGTCAGGTGTCATTTTGCACCTTTTTTATTTCTCTTTTCAGAGACATACAACATGACATAGGTTGTAATAATTTTTTTTTTTCAAAATGTAATTCAAATTTTTGATTTTGATTTTTTCTAAAAAGTACCACTTTTAAAATTTTCAAAAAAATTCTGTAAATAGATAGTACTTTCATAAACTACTATGTAAAGTATAATGTTGGGATGGTAATGGGGTCTATGTTTAAAAAAAATTATTACTGACTCTTGTTTTTCATAAATACCCAGTTTTGACCAAATAATAATGATTTTAATGTAGTGAAACGACATTTTATGAAAAATCACTTTGTGTATATTAAACTATGTTTATTAAATAAACACTCTGTGCTAGTTAAACCTCGACGAGACCCGATGTAATTTTTGGCAAAACCGTCACGTGCTAAAATTCAACCAAATTGAATACTACAATTTGTGACTTTAATTGACATCATGGGTTCCGTAGTCTTTACCTTGAGGACACGCTTGCCGCGAGACCGATTACAATACTTTCCCCATGCTTCACATTGGATAAAGTAAAAATGTTTACCCCCCACAGGTCCAGCCTAGGGACCCACAGATCCTAAATACGGCCTTGGTTTCAAAATAACATTAAATATCTGTTGTTTGGCAAAGCTTAATAACTCAAAAAATAATTTTTTTGTAGTATGAGCTTTTAAAAATAGTAATATAATAATTAAGAACTATACTAAAAAAAATATATCAAATTTCTCCCAACCTCCATAAATAATGTATTTTGGAAATCATATTATATAAATTTTAACAATAAATTCCAAATAGATTTATTTAAAGAAAATTCACGTGTCATCTAAAATTGGTAGCTATAGTTTCACAATCATACATATCTGTGGTGTTTGACAGAGACTTAAAAACTCAAAAAATCATTTTTTTATAGTATGAGCCTTTAAAAAAATAAATTACAAATTTCTGTCAAGCTCCAAAAAAGTTTCATTAAACACTTCAAATTCCAAAGCTTATACACATAGATTAAAAAAAATCTTATTGTCAATTAACTTTATGAGAATTTGATTAATTAAATATATACAGTGTGTCAATTTAAAGACTCACCTCTAGTGAGACACGTCAAATTTGTATTCGAGGGGGAAGAATTTTATTCATTTATATTTATTTTTACTACCTAAAAATTCAACTGAAGCCATCTCTGAGTGAAATCCGCAATTACTTAGTTGCCAACCTTATAATTTCATGAAACTACCGATTTACCCAATGAACATTCAAAATGTTTAATATATAATTAAGAGGATTGGTAGTAGTAGTAGTAG